>JAHWFP010240958.1:87335-130105 GCA_023313725.1 Lithobius niger
AAAAAAATTTATTTTTACTTAACTTATTAAGGACTTCATTGCGGATTAAAAATAGCCGAAAAAGTGTTCTGGTGGAAGTTTACACCAACACCAACGCTACAAGGTTGAACATTTTTGCCACGAGGTGAAGCTTGCTCGTGGCAAATTTGCCACAAAGCATGAAATCCTTATTTCGATAAAGATAGCAGTTTGCCATCGAAAATTAGCAAGACAGTGATAGCATCTTCATTGTGAAAAATAAGCGGTAACTTTTCTACATAATTCTGGATGCTCAAATTTGGACTAACTTTCGCAGTAACATGACAAACGAAGTTTTTAGTTTACTTTATCAGAATTCAAACTCACTCTCCCAGTTTCAAGCACAACCAAAACAGTGGCAGTTGCAAGCATCTTCAGGCAGACGCCTAGAGCACACTTTGTATTTCCACATATAATAACAAAATTTCTACCAAAGTAGTAACACGGACTGAAAGAAGAATGCCCACTTACATCAGTACTAGAGAAAAGTGTTAAGACAAATGGAAGCCTAATAAAAAAAAAATTGTGGGCAAATTGTGGGCAAATGGTGGTTTCTTAAAAAACTTATTGGGTGCAGGGTGCACGTAGACAGGGTGGTCCATAAAAAATGCAACGACAGAAATTTGATTCAAGTAAATGTTCTATGGTGCATTTTTTAGGACCAGTGTGCTAGGGCACGGGATTCATATAAGTAATAAGCTTACCGGCTCTGTTAAACTTGGATCCTTTTCCAGAAACTGAACTACACAGTAGGCCAGTTGCGGATGATATACACTGAGAGACTTCACTTTGTGAAGAGGAAGTAAAACCTTTAGCAAGAACACTTTGTGTTCTTCCTTTAAAGGTAGAGCAAACCCATTTATAATACTGCAAATAAGACAAAATGAAAAAGAAAGTATTGCATGATTGCTTGCTTGAAATAAAAAGCTAGGAAATGAAAAGCTATGTAACGTACCTTCCAAGAATTTCTAGCAATTCGGCAACACCATTATGATGTTCAGTTTCATAAATAAACCTGAAAATTATTTTTCAAAGTCAAATACAGAAAACACATACAGAACAAGGAAATAAATAAAACCGCTGAATCGTAACAATCATTCGTAGTAATTTAGGGCATACTCCGTACTGAATGCACGAATGCTTCAAGACAGTTTGACAGGAATCTCTATTAATAGTGAGGCGGAGGTTGTTCCATTAGACACTGTCCAGAAGTCCTTAAATCCTTAAAGTCTATTTTAAAATATGGCCTATAGTAGACATTTTCTATAGTGCCCGTCCCAAATCAAAATTGTTGTTGGAATTACACTCTCCCCTTTCAATGGTAAATTTACAAGGATGTGTATTGTGAGCATGGATAAGACAACAGCTCGATATACGAAGCTTTATGCCAATCGACCTTTCCTCATAGCTACAGTTCACGCAATACTAAAGGTTCCATGTAAATGATAATTTACAGGCGAATTTTCATATTGCATGTACTGTTGGTGTGAGTAATTTCCGTTAAACCAAAGTAAATTCGACATTATGTCAATCTTTAAGAATCAACCGTTGTTAATAATTCAACATCAGTATCTTGAAACCCTCCGAAGGCCAACTAACTTATTTTAGTTGGGTTGGAGAGAATGTGAAAAGACAACTTAATAGACGAACTAAACATGAGGTAATGCAAATTTTGGGCAGTACAATACAATAGTACAATAAACATTTACAACTTTATTTAATTACCCTCATCTGGCAAAAAGTTCATGAACACATACAGAAAATCGCCTATTAAACGCCCATGGCTTGCTAAAAGTAATTCGATAAAAAAAGTTGACGGGTGTTAAAAAAGCTACTACAGTGAAACCTCTTTATAACGATAGTCCATGGGAGTTTGGAAACATAATGTTATATCAGGTTTATGGTTATAAACATTCACTTTTGCATTCATTGGTGCTTGAAGAGCCTCAAAAACGGCATTGTTATAACAGGTTTATTGTTGTTAAGAGGTATTGTTATAACGGGGTGTAACTGTACAACATTTCTGGCCTAACGTATTTTTGAGGGTGGGCATTTAAGGCCTAAATCCATCGTCGAAAAGTTGATCATGCATGTACGTGATCAAAGTTTCATCTGGCATTAACATAATCGCTTTATTCTCATTTATTCACAAATTTAGTTTATTAGAACGTCCTTCCAATATCTAACCTAATTCAAAGTTAAAATTAACTCCCAGGATTGAATTCGTTCAATTGGTGGGTTTTATCCAAGAGTGAAACTTGCGGTTGTGAGGTGCAACAGCATTCGTTTGCCAAGCAGAGTAACATCATAACAGACGTGATGGATTAAATGTTTCAAGCACTTATGATGGACAAGTTGCACGTCAATATGGTTCCAGGCGTTCACTACTGAGGGTCCAGGCGTACAAACCTACGAGTCCACTTTCCGTCGGAACTTCCATCATGGATAACTCGCTCCAGGAATAACAGAAAACCGATGTGATAAATGTGTCAACACACGCGTTTCCTGGTGGTGAATCACGTCGTTAGTTTTGAAGGTTGATGATGATTAGAAATTAGTTTTAACTTTGAATTATGTTAGATACTAGAGAAAGCCCGTGCTATGCACGGGGCCGGTCACATTTCCCGGGACATTTTCCCAGGACATTTTTCCGGCACTGTTCCTGACGACTTGTCAGATTGATCGACCACTTATGCCTGGCTCCTGTTTTGCTGCAGGTAGAATGGGAGAGTGCATTTTCAATGCGGGCGCGAGGAGGGGAGAAGTGGTTTTCCTTTTAGTCGGCCTCAGAGATTATTATATAGATTTGAAGGCAGACGATTTAACAAACTAACTTTGAGAATAAAAAAGAAAAAACTATTGCATTTTCGCTAGACTGAATCCTTATAACACACATCAATGATCGATCGAATGGGCCTAATATTGCCGACTTTTCTGTGATTACACTCTTGCGAATCGTGTTGGATTAAATGCAGATTTTGTTAAATTAATGAAGCTTTTCGTAATTTTGCTGCAGAAAAGACTAAAATACCAGGGCCTGCACCTGGTTAATTTTAGTTTCTATTGCCTATACGAAAGTATACATTACCTGTTTTATAGCAGTTTCCCTCTCTGCGCACGTATTTTCTCTAGAGGCATTGAAAGTTGTCTTCCCTGCCGGGCTCGTAATATGGCGCATGCGCGTGCTGTGCTCGCCTATATAAGCTTTGGCGCAGGAGCCTGACAGCATTTCTCCCATTACCAGAACCTAGTCCAAGGAGGGGAGGCCGGTGTAAAGACGGTGTTGTCGCAGACACCCTTGGTGAGGCTACCTTGACACCAGTCATAAAAAACCTGAGGGTAGAAATCTTCGTTTCGCAACGAACACTTTTTTTTTTTGGCGCTCCCGCACCAAAAAGACCTCACTACTTAACCATGCATATCTCCCTGGAAAATGTACCAAATCGACCCATTCCTTCGGCCCTTAATAGCCCAATACATCCGCTACAATTCCACCGAAACGGATCATCGAAATTCTTCTTCAATAAAAAAAAAAGGCAGCAGTTTGAAAAACCACTCAAACTAACGTCACCGCTAAAACGGACGTGTTTTATTTTCTCCAAAAAGAACACTATTTTCGCTACAGTTTTTTAATTGGCCCAACCGATTTTCCTGAAACTTCTCTCCAATCGAAGCTCTCAATGTGCACTACAATCTGGCCCAAACAGAATTAAAATCCGTTCATCCTAACGTTTTATACTCACCAAAAAGTATAACGCCAAAACCTGTACTGCAGCGAATGCCATTTCCGGACGCCGTTTTCCAAAATTGTATATTTTGTAAATTATTCTTTCAAGCGTAAAGCCAAAAACACTAGCTTAGTTCTGCAATAGGAGGGGCTGCCATAACGGTACTTAACCTCACATAGATGTAAGGATACACACTTAAAACGATATTTTTTTATTTGTAATTCAAGTGACGACTTTTGTTATTTATGAAAAATGTCCGACCATCAATTTCACTTGTCTGCTTCAGCAAACACTTAAAACTAACCTAAATGCGTTATTACGTTATAGCATTATTTATTACTAAGCTGGTATATTTAATCTTTTATTTTTTGCGCAAATGCACCTTAGTAAACTTAAATTCTTGCCATGAACTCTACCGGAGCTCTTCGTGCATGTTAGTGTATTTTAACGGACCCAGTGTTTATTACATGTTTATTTTTATTAAAATCTCCAGAAAAAACTCCGACCGTAGCTACCATCCGAATGCAAACAACTAGCTTTTCCTTCAATTAATTGCCAAAGCCCAATGTTTATTCTGAGCAATACACTTCGTTCCCCCCCTCCTCCTTCAATAGTTGTGATGCATAACATCGTAGTTTAAAAAGACAGGCCAATTCACTTTGTTAAGAGTTCAAAACTCCTTGCACGTTCAACAAGGCCTCGTTGTTCCCAGCGGCTCTGCAACCCTTTGCTTAGCAGACTTCTCCCACTTTCCATTGTTCTCTTGGCCCTCAGCCAATCAGAGGTGCCTAGCATCTTCGTCGCCAAAATCCGATGCTCCAGCATAAAAAGCCCCAGTTGCCCTCCCTCCATAGCACAGCTCAGGAAATCTCAAAGCTAGAGGTAGCTACGCCGGTCGGAAGTGGAGAAGTCACGGTCCGATTGTTGTCATGCCGGGCAAAGGTAGTTGGTTTGTATGTAACTTAGTTTCACTTAAAGGTTTATCTTTTAGACTCTAAATTTAAAATTTATAGTTTAATCTGTAACGGCGGATGCTACGACGGAGTAGGTGCTTGTAACATCGCCGGCGCCTGGTGTAACTGGATCATACTATTTTTCACCCTGCGTTGATTTTACGTACTTTTTAGTTTCAAACAGCACAACGGCTACAGTCCCGGCGTAGGGAATGGAGCATTGAAGTCCTAATCTAAGACCTAACTAGTGAATAAATAGCGGGTAACGCTGCCACCAAGGTAGGAAAAAGCTAGCTAAGTTAAATTTGAAGAGAATTGTCTTAAATACTAACTTCCAGCAAACAACGAACTAGTAAACCAACTGACGTTTAAAACTCCTGGTTTTTATTTTAAACAAACATGTTAAAGATGACACTTTACATTTGGAATACCATTTACAACTTAGTTTTTAGGTTAAAAAACGTTATTTGAATTTTACGTTACATTCGACACTTGAATAAGAATTATGTTCACAAAACAATTTCAAATAGAAACAGTGATTTTAGGCAACGGGGATTTCGCAAAAGAGCCCTTTAAATTATAAACAGCCTCGGCTGACTTATAATAGTAGACCTGGTTTTACAGTTTTGTTTCAAAAGGGAACACCCAAGAGATCAAACTGTCCGCATCGGAATTCACATTAGAAAAGGGATGTACGCTCCATGAAGTACTAAGCTTCTGCAAATCTAATTGACCCAATGGCCTTTGTTTTACATTAAGTTAATGAAAACGGTGAAATGAAAGCTGGTTTTTAGGAAGGGACCGTGAACCCTTATGTTATGGTCGCTAACATCCTAAATGCCGTTTGGCTTAACGCACCATAAGTTTACATTCAAAGCTAAGGGTTAGATTAAAATTAAACTATACATTTTGAATTTTGAGTCCAAAAAATAAACTTTCAATTTAAACTAAGTCATACGAACCAACTACCTTTGCCCGGCATGGCAACAATCGGACCGCGGCATCTCCACTCCCGACCGGCGTAGCTACCTCTAGCTTTGAGATTGCTGAGCTGTGCTAACGAGATTCTCCTGGGTCTGAGTTTTATACCTTCTGCTTGGCAGGCATGTAGAGGGAAAGTGCGGAACCTGTAGGAGAGCGACGGGAGGGTGGTGTGAGGTAGAGGGGCCAAGGATGGAGGAGGGAAACTGACTCTCGCCGGCCAGGCCGTCACTACCGGAAGTAGGTATGGCAGCGCGGACGGGCAGGGTAGCTTTGCGTTCTGAGTGGATGGGGAATTGAATGCAGTGTTTTGATTGGAAGGGAATTGGTGAGGCTGCATTGACAAAGGGAATTGCCGACTTGGGAGCGTTAGAGGCCTGGCTTGAAAGTGCAAGTGAGTTTCAAACTCATAACAACGTGAATTTCGGCCTATAAAAATAAATTACGATATTATGTATCGCAACTATTGAAGGAGGGGGGGGGGGATCGAAGTGTTAGCTCAGAATTGACTTTTGGCTTTGGGAAACAAACTGATATTTACAAAGCAGGTTTTTAATCGAAGGAACGCTAGTTTGTTTTCGTATTTAGAGGTTTGCTACGGTCGGAGTTTGGATGGAGATGCTATTAAAAATAAACATGAAAATAAACACTGGGTCCGTCAAAATAAACAAACATAAAAGTTTGAGCTCCGGTAGGGTTCTTGGCAAGAAATTAAGTTTACCAAAGTGCAATTGTGCACAAAATAAAAGGTTAAATATACCAGCTTAGTTTTGAATTATGCTATAACGCATTTCGGTTAGATTTTAGTTGTTTGCAGAAGCAGACAAGTGAATTTTTACCGTCGGACATTTTTCATAAATAAAGTAAGTTGTCACCTGTTCTACAAATAAAAAATATATCGTAAGTTGTACATGTATGCGAGGTTAAGTACCAGTAAATGGAAGCCCCTCCTGAAACACAACTAAGCTAGTGTTTGTGGCTTTATGCCTGAAAGAATAAAATACAAAATGTACAATTTTGGCGATTTTGAAGTGGGATCGCCATAAAACGTGTTTCTTCTTGAAATGAAGAGTTCTGCCCTCAGGTTTTTTGCTCGGCGGTGTTAAGGTGGCCTCACCACGAATGTCTAATACAAGACCACGTTTACAAATCTTAAATTAACCTTTAGCTTTGAAAGTAAATTATGGTCTGTTAAGCCATCGGCATTTAGGACGTTAACAGTCATAACGTAAGGGTTCACGGTCCCTTCCTAAAAACCAGCTTTTATTTTACCGTTTTCATTAATCTAACTAATGTAAACAAAGGCCAGTAGGTCAATTAGATTTACAGAAGCGTAGTACTTCATGGAGTGTACATCCCTTTTCTAATGAGAATTCCGATGGGGACGGTTTGATATTTTGGGAGTACCATCTGAAAAATAACTAAGATCTACTTTTATAAGTCAGCCGAGGCTGTTTGTAATTTAGAGGGCTCTTTTGCGAAAACCCCCTGCCTAAACCACTGTTTCTAATTGAAATTTGTAAATTGAACTAAAACCAAGTTCACGTGAATGAATTACTGTTATTCCAAAGCTAAGTTGTAAATAGCAAACCAAATTTGTAAAGTGTAACCTTTTTAAATTGTCTGTTCAAAATAAAACCAGGAGTTTTAAACGCCAGATTGTTTGCTATTCTAAATGATGGCTGGAAGTTAACAGTTAAGAAAATTCTCTTCAATTTAACTTAGCTAGCCTTTTCCCACCTTGGTGGCAGGGTTAACCGCTTGTTATTGCTAACCTAACCTAATTATTAGGACATCGATGCTCCATTCCTATGCTGGGACTGTAGCAGTTGTGCTGTTTTAACTTAAAAAGTACTCAAAGTCAACCTGGAGTGATACTAAGCAAGATTCAGTTTCACCAGAAGTCGGCGATGTTACAAGCACCTCAGCCATCGTAGCATCCGCCGCTACACCAGGTGGGCCTTTGGTAATGTAGAGCAGTGGAAATTTACCAATTGGGGAAGATGCGTTTTGTCGCAGGTCGTCGAAAAGTGGTTGTTGTCCAGAGGATATCGGTTTCCAGTTGTGTTTTGTGGCGGGACGTTTCTGCTCCCAGGATCTGATGAGGGCAGAAAAGCGGTTGTCATGAAGGAACTAAGTTTCATGCAGAGTCTTGGGCCGCATGGTCGACCAGAATTGTTGATTCCTTCAGTCCTTCAGTGAAGAGATCGTTTAGAAATTTTCAAGGTCAGCAATCTTGGGAGAGGGGGGGGGGGGGCGCACACCCTACTGGAGCCGGCCGGAGGTCAGGATTGAATTCGTACAATTGGTGGGTTTTATCCACGAGTGAAACTTGCGGTTGTGAGGTGCAACAGTATTCGTTTTGCTAAGCTGAAGTAAGAATTTTCCACGGCGAAAGTAACGGCGAGAAGCCAGGGGACGTCGGGTGGAAATTCACGAATGGTGGGGTGACTGATTCTGCTCGTGGGTTAAACCACGAGAGAAACGAGTCCGGCAGCAGTCATCTTGTCTTCTGAAGTTGTCTTGCCGAAAGCAGAAGCAAGAGGCAAGGAACACCAGGCGGGAGGTCCACGAAAGGAGACGCAACTGATTCTGCATGCAGGATAGGCCACGAGAGAAATGAGTCGAGAAAAAAGCAGCGGCAGCCATCTTGTCTTCCTGAAGTGGGAAACCTTGGCGAAAGCAGTGCAGGGTTAAAAGGCCACTGGTCCGAAGAAGCGGCTTCGGTCGGCGTCAATCTGTGTGTGAATTCCAGAAGCTAGACGTCTACGCTCGGTTGAGATAAGCATGGTTGCGGTGCATGGGAAAACCCCCAAAGATCCGTTGGCCGAGGTCTGTTGGTTTAAGGATATCAGGTGTTTTGGAAAGAAAGGAAATGTCTTCCACTTTCACAACGAAAATTTTTTTTAGGTCTTTCCCTGGTTTGTTGGCATTCTGAACAGACTTGGAACTTCATGAGTGAAGCTTTTGTGCATCGGAGCTTTCTTGTGATGGTGAAGTTTTCGTGCTTCATAGCTTTCGTGTGATAGAGCAATCGCTTGGAGATTTCGGGTCAGAACTCTCGTTTGATGGAGCACTCATTTGGCAGATTTTTCATGCTTCTGAGCTTTCGTGTGAAGACTTTGATGGTTTGTGGGTGTATTTTTTCGTTCTTAGCAATAGAAAGAGAATTTAACTGGTGGGGGGCAGCAATTTTCTTTTTTTCCACCATTTCATACATTTGTGGGTGAAACCATTATACTTTGACAACTGCACTTCGGTCTACACCGTCCATTAGCTTATTACTCGTGAATAGCTTCCGGCTTTAGTATGGGCTCAGCAGATTCCCGTAGCCCTTTACCGAGCACTCATTTTTGATGGTGTAGCTGTTACGGAACTTATCACCAAAACTACAGTTTTAAACGTAAAAGTGGTTTTTACAATCCTAAAATACTCACCTCACTTTAGCTTATCTCAGAGCTTGGCTCTTTTTTTGCCCATGAATAAGACTTCCCTGCCGTGCCCAGCCCGCCCTCGGGCAACGGGCGCCGACACTCCCAGTGCCACTGGACAGCATCGTCACTCTTTTCGCTGGGTCTCCGTTTCATTGAGTATTTTAGGATAGTAAAAACCATTTTACGTTTAAAACTGTAGTTTTTACATCTTCCAAAAATACTCACCTCCCTTTAGCTGAATTCGTCCAAACGGAGGTGGGTCAAGCCTGGGTTGGGATGGCGAGGGAGTCTTAAACCAAACTAAAATCTTACCTTCATTGTTGAACTGCTGACGTTCTGGGTGTGTTGGCTCCAGTCACCACTAGGGGGCCCAATCGGGTAAGTCTGGATACATCGCCCACGTCCCTGAAATAGTGTTTGATGAATACCGACTTGTCTCTCATCAAAGGAGGCAGAAGTGATATCCTGGATTGGGACTCCAGCTGCGAAGGCCGAGAGTGGCTTAAGTTCATGAGCCCTGACGCTTGTCGGGATATCGACTCAAAAGCTCTCCTGATTGTGAGTACGATCCACTGGGCTATTTTCTTCGGGGTCAGCTTCGTTGACGTCGTTGCTTTGTCGTCAGTGGAGTCGACTGCCAAAAACAGTGGATGAACGTCGACTCCTCCTCACTGTTGCAATCCTTCGTCCTATCCAGGTAATACCGAAGTGCCCTGACTGGGCACTGGGTCCTTTCCCGGTTTTCATTCCCCAGAATGTTGCTGAGTGCCTGGAGTAGAATAGGTGAGGCCCATTCTTCCGGTCTTTGAGTTTTCGCCCTGAATCCGGGTGAGTACGTCAAGGATACTTGCACCCAACCTTTGGTTTCCTGGAGACGTCTCCTACTGCGGGACAACGCAGTCAGCTTGCTCTGTCGTCCCGCTGTGGCCATTGTATATAGGAAGATTGTCTTTTGAGTAAGCATCAATGTAGATGCCTTCGCCATAGGCTCGTAGGGTGCTCTCGCAAGGTGCTGTAATACGATTGGGAGATTCCACATTGGTAGCCGCTTAGCTATCCTTGGCCTAAGAGTGGTGAAAGATTTCATAAGTCTTGAAACGATCTGGTTAGATATTTCGTTTTCTCTACCGTAGATAGTTAGAACCGAGTTGATGGCAGACCTACAGCATTTTATGGCTGCCACCGACAGTTTGTCAAATAATTCGACTAGTCATTGGGGGAGGTCCGTTGCGGCAGAGTTGCAGGGGTCGATGTGTACCTTCCTGCACCATGAGTGCCATCTTTTCCAGCATGATTCGCAAAGATCGCGAGTCGGCTTTCTGCGACATTGAACAACTTTGTTTACTACCCGTCTTGAATCCCGCCGCCTTAAGACCTTTCTTCACAACAGCCAGCCGTGAAGTTGGAGACATTCTGGATGCTAGTGGAGGGATCTTCCCTGATGCTGTGATACCAGTGTCTTCCTTGTTGGGAGGGGTACCGGACCTTCCCTTCGTAGCTCCATGAGGTCTACGATCCAGCTCGCTGGCGTCCAGAATGGTGCTTCGAGGATGAACCTTCCTGATCAGACCATTATCTTCGACAGAACCTTCTGCATCAGGATGAATGGGGGAAACAGGTACGCTGACATCCCGTTCCAATCTACAGTCAGTGCGTCCGTTCCCCATGCCCTCTCGTCCGGGAATGGCGATACAAACTGTGCCAGGCGTTTGTTGTGGAACATGGCAAACAGATCCACTGTCGGCATTCCCCACAGAGTGAACAGGGCCTCGCAAACCGTTGACTCCAAGGTCCATTCTGCTGGGGCTGTCTTTCTCCGTCGTGAGAGTTGATCCGCCAGGACGTTGTTATTGCCGGCAATGTGCCGCGGAATGAGTGAGATATTTATGTCCACGCAAACCTTGAATATCTCTGATACTTCCGAGTGGAGGGACGTCGATTTCGTGCCTCCTCCCCTCTTGATGTACGCTACTGTTGCAGTGTTGTCGGACATCACCTGCAATGTTTGGTTCTGTATGGTCCGTCCCCAGGCCATCAGAGCGTTAAGGACTGCCCTCAATTCCAGGTTGTTTATGTGCAGTGATGCTTCCGCGTATGACCAAATCCCTGACAGCTGTAATCCCCCATGTGTGCTCCCCAGCCTGTCAGTGAGGCATCCGTGAAAAGGGTCTTCGCTAGGTTCTCTGGGTGCACTGGGATTCCTTCCAGTAGGTTATGTGGCTCGCTCCACCATTCTACTGCATCTCGAGGTAGGTTGTCCAGTTGGATGGTGTCCTCTTAAGAGTTTCTTGTCGTCCATTCCGTCTTTCGGAACCAGTGTAGACTTCTGGCCCTCCAGATTCCCCATGGCACCAGGTCTGCCACTGAATCTACTTGGCCGATCACCCTGCCGAGTTCTCTTGCTGTGGTCTGTAGGACCTGCAATAATCCTCGGGTAGATTCCTGTAGCTTGGCAATTCTTGGCAATTCTTTAGCCCGAGGGCCGAATCTTGAAGGATCGTGATTCGAACCTCGCTCCCAAGAACGTGAATAATTGTGCTGGGACCAGCCTTGACTTCTTGGGAGTTGATTCTGAAGCCTAGGCTCTGAAGCAAGTTGCACGTGATCTGTGTCCTTCTTCATTTGCTCCTCCGCTTTGTTTCTTAACATCCAGTCGTCCAGGTACCCGTGTACCTTCAACTCTGAGCTGGAGGAGCCTTCCCAGAACTGGTTTCAGTATTGAGGTGAAAACGTGCGGAGCCGTTTTCAGCCCGAAGGTTAGTACCATGAATTAGAAACCCTGCCCGTTGAGGGCCAGCTTGAAGAACTTGAAACATTTCGGGTGCAATGGGACGTGGAGGTACGCATCTTCGAGGTCGATGGTTGTCGAAAAATCATACCTCTGCATTGCCTCTCTGATGGAATGGAGCGTTTCCATCTTGAAATGCTGATTGTGAATGAAAGTGTTCAGGTGCCGAAGATTGAATATCAATCTTTTGCCCCCCCCCCCCCCACCCCCCCTTCTTTGCAATCACCCTCGCTGAGCTGAAGCTTTCTTCCTCCAGGGGAACCTCCTGGATTGCTCCCTTGATCAGAAGCATTTCTAGTTCTTCTTGCAGGGGCCCGTCCTTCCTCTCGAGCATCTCCACCGGTGCCCTTCTTGCCGTCTCGGTAAGGTTTGGAAAGGCACCATGTACCCGTGGGTGATGATGGACAACACGAATGGATCGCTGGTAACAGGCCGCCACGTGGTAATGTGGCAGCTCAGTCTGTCCCCCACCTGTCGGTGAAGAGGGGGCCAACTCTACCGGGTGGTCTTCACTGGTTTTTCCCACGCCCCCTACCAAACTTCTTGCGTTGGAGGAAGGGTTTGTTCTGTGGGAATGGTCCTTGGTGTCTTTCCTTCTTGACCCTAGGTGGCTGCCACTTCCTCCTCCTTGTTGGGGTCAAGGAAGAGGAAGCAACACACCAAGGAAGAGGGTGGAACCTCTTCCTTGGTTCCTTGGCTGGCCCGCCTCTTTCCACGGTTTGGTTTTATCGCGCAGTTCCGGTGCGATCGAGAGGAGTTCACCATTAAATAGTTTGTCCGTTTTATGGAATGGCAACAATCTTAATTTTCCCACGGTATCTATCCTTCGGAATAGCTGGGGCTTCTTCGAGGAAGGCGTCTCGTCTGTGGAGACCAGAGTTTGCTGTGGAGCGGACTCCCCAGTCGATGGCTTCCTTTTGGAACTCCACGGCCTGTTTCAAAAGGTCCACGCAATCCGTCATGATCTACGGGTCCTGGTTGTGGGAGGGAGTCCTAATAAAAGACTAAAGTGCCGCGAGGGATGCGGATGTCATTACTTACGCTGCTTGGGTGTCAATTCTCAGCAGTCTCACCTCCGCTTCAGGGATCTGGATAGGGATCTGGATCGACTGTGGTTTGGTCAAGCAGGAATCGTGGTCCATGGAGACTGCTTCCACCAGGAATTCTGCCCGGTGTAGTCCCGTGGTTTCGGGGGTGCTTTATGATGCGGACTGAAACTCTTGCCGAAGAAAAAGTCCACTTTACTTCCATCGTGGTGTGGAATTTCTTTCCCAGTTACGATCGGGCGTCCCCTTCCCGCAGTTGTCCGCCGGTGTTGGGAAGAGAACGATGGAGCATAGTTGACTGTGGTGAGGACGAAATCTTGAGCGACGTCTTCTACTCTAGAGAACGGTGCCCTGGGTGGTTTCGTCACGGTTTACTGGTGATTTGTCCGGTCTATCCCTGAAGGAGGAGGAAGGGAGGTAGTATTTGGCCTTGTTGACCCTTGACTCTAACAGCTTGCGTCTTGATAAGTCAGTTTTGTCATCCTGCTTCCTTGACGAGGTAGATTCGCTGCTCGCCGATCTTATCCTATCATGAGATTCATGTCGCCTATTTTTATGGTGTCCATGATCCAGGCTCCTTGAGTCCCTCCGCTTGTAGCACCTTCGTAACGTCTCCGGGAATTTCCGTCTACATGGTGAACGTCGCCCTTCATCTTTTTCCCGACTGCGGCGAATTGTCGGTGAATTTTGGCCCGAGCAGTACCGATAGTCGTGGTCAGTGCGTCTGCGAGCGCTCCGGCTGCGATCGTTGACGTGCGACTCAGTCGCATCCTTTGTGATGTTCACATTGTGTGACTGAGGCAAGTTGTGCGACTGCGTCGTGCATTGCAGCAGAGTCGTGTTGTCTTCTTGAGGCTGTGAACCCATTCTCGGCCGTAGCGACTGCTGCTCTGTGGCGGGTGCATGTTGAGACTACGACTGAGTCGTCTGTTGCGACTGCCGAAGCTGTTGTGGAGGAATCGGTGACAAAAGTGATGATTGCAGAAAAAGTTGCGACTGCGACTGAAGCGCTAGTGGTATTTTGTAGGCTAGCCTATTCACCACCCCTTCTCGTGCTGCTGCACTGCTTGCTGCAAAAGCAACTTGTCTTGTCAGCTGGCTGGTTTCCTGTTCATTAAGGAATTGCTGTCCATAATTAATGTCAAACGGATTTTACCGAGTCCCATCGCCGACGAAGTCGCCGATATCTTCAAACTGATGCGACTGCTCTCGCTGGTCGTCCCCGCTACGCGTGCTCCTCCAAGCAGACGCACGGTGCCGCTAGTCTCTCAGTCGCCGTCTCGATTTGTTCCTCGAGCGGCGCTAGACGTTTGTTAAGTTTTTGGTCCCAGGAACTCACCAGGTTCTTTTCTGTATTAGTGATACGCTGGTTGATCCCCTCAAACATCGTCCGCATGTTAGCCTGCATTTCCATAATTGCAACTAACGTTGATTTGGATCGGGCTTTCGACTTCGAACTAGGAGTAGAGGACGCCGAGTCGCTGCTGGTGTGGCTCCAATTCATCACCTTGACGGGAAGAAAATCTTCACGTGAAAGTCCTTCCTTGACGAGTCTTTCATCTAGTGGATTTGTTTCGTCTTCCGCAGCCCTGTTCTTTTCAGCTTCACGCTGCAGTTCCCGTTGATCGGAAAGCTGCCATGTCCGACGAAAGCCTTGTTGTGTTTCGACGTTGAAAGTAAGGCAAACATCACAGCAATTTGTCATCAAAATTGCACGGCCCACAACGACGGAAAAGCTCGTGACTGTCAATAGACGTAAGCCTAAGCCTACACGTGCCGTAAACGATCTTCCTGGCCACGATATCACGTCTGCCTATGTGAAACACAAAGAGATAAAACCGCGCAGAACAGGAGCGACTTCTCCCTGCGCTGCCCAAGAAAAAAGTGACGATGCTGTTCAGTGGCACTGGGAGCGCCGGCACTCGTTGCCTGAGGGTGGGCTGGGCATGGCAAGGAAGTCATATTCATGGGCAAAGAAAGAGTATTTTTGGAAGATGTAAAACCCTCTCTTATCCTTCCATTTTTGAACTGCCATGTTACTGGGAGTTTTTGTGGTGCGGAGTTTACGTTTGATGGAGCATTCGTTTGTTGAGTTTTTGAGTCCTTGCGCATTCGTGTGATAGAACATTCGTCTGTTGGAGCTTAGGGCCTTAGCCATACATGCAAAATGTACCAAAGTGCCTGTAATCCGGAATGTAAAATTGTCTGTCGAAAAGTGTGTTTTTAGATGAAAGTGAACAACAAATTACGTGATTTGACGGATTTTGTCTGATGACGGTGATCACGAAGTAGCAGGAAGATCCAGTAAGAATAACACATTACCACCTACCGCCAAAATTTTTGATGCTCCAGTCAGTTCAGCAAAATTCCAAAAATTTTCCCATTTTGAATTTTCGGTGAAAACAGGCCGTTCACCTTCTTCAGAACGCAACGAGGCACTAAACTTTTCTAAAGTTTAACGAACAGAAGGTCTTGTTTTACTACAAAGTTAATAAAATTTTGATGAAAAGTAAATCGTAATTTATTTATTTGGGCAAAAATTGCGAATTTTGAGGGGAAATGCAAATTTTGCGATCGTAAATTTTCATTTTTGGCTACAGCAAACAGCGTACTCGCCCATTGAAAAATGGGGTAAAAATTGTTATTAGTAAACAAGTTGCGAAATTTGCGATTTCGCATAAAATACGGGTCCTTAGATATAATAATAATAATAATAATAATAATAATAAAATTTTACATTCTGCACCTTGAAGTGGGCAGAACCCGGAAGGGTGTTGAGCCACTAACACCGGGACTGGAAATTTATATTGGAAGACAATGGAATAAAATGGGGAATATAAAAAAAAGAGATTTATGGTCGACGTTTTAAAAAGGAATGCAAGGGCTGAGAACTCAGCAGCCTGCAAAAACACGCCAACGTAGGTTGGGAGATAACTTCGACTTGTAAGGCGTTCCATATTGGAACAGTGCGGTTGGAAAAGAAGTTGTGACGGCAATCGAGGCTTGAACCCTGCACCGACAGCTTCCACGGATGTCCTTTGGTCGCAGGTTTATGTTGGCAGCAGTCAAAAAAAGGCAGGTCCACCGAAATCAAACCATGAATGATCTTGTAAGTCAGGATAAGGTCAAACCAAATCCTACGGAGCTCAAGTGGTACTAGACCCGTCCTCTCCAACCGTTCAGAAGGTGATAAGTCCCGGAGACCGGGCAAACCCTTAGTGACTTAGTGACTGGAGTAGCATGCTCAAGGAGAGGACGCACAAAGACCTTAAGGCCCATACCGTTGCCCATATTGCCCAGTCGTTGGGAATGCGAATTTTTTTTTCTTGTTGAGGGGTTTCAGATTGAATACAAGCCTTTCTCCTCCAGATTTTTTTGGTTATAGAAAAATTGAGCTGTAAAAGTCCGGTCGCAAAGGGTCCGTGATTTCTGCGATGGCTTCTTTTGAGAGGAGGTATTTGACTTCGACACAGAGACGATCGGAGACTTTTGTGCAGCAAAATCCCAAGGAGGGGGGGGGGCGGGAGAAATAAACGTGGGATTGCTTTTGAAACTTGGATGAAATCCTTGGCTGACAATTGAAAGGATTAATGGGTATGAAGTAATTTTCTGCAAGGCCGGTAGGAAAAAACGAAGGCAGCCCCCTACTGGAACGGAATGATGAAAATTTCTTGTCATTGGTTGTTGCGAGACTTTCCCTTGGGTTCAGTGGAGGGATAGCGGTTTCGCTGATCAGGTGTTAACTGTGATTATTCATTTCCTCCGCTTCTGCCACGGTTTAATGATTGTCCTCAAAAGGACTGCTGGTTGCCGATGCTACGGTTTGAATATTGTTCATCCTGGTATGACATTCTGTGGTCGGTTTCCATCATTTCTGTAGTTTTGCCCTTTATAAGGTCTGTTATTGGAGGATTGCCTGTTAAAAGGTTTGGATTTGTTGGGAAAATGGCGCGACCCATTTTGGCGGTTCGTGCCCAGACTGCAAAGAAGTGAGGCACGACATTGTTGCAACACGTGCAGTATGTTGTCGTGCTGCTCTCGGTATCAAGATGTCGGCAACGACGGACATGTGCCAGCAGAGACAGGATGGTTAGTCGACCAGATAGGGCTTTAGATTAGCTAAACGCAACTTTGCTACGCCTTAGACTAACCAGGACTGACGACTGGCCTACAACGGCCATAGCTGCGTGGCCGATCGTCAGCACCGCTGCAAAAGTACAGCAACGTGACGCCGTCCAGCGATCGTCGCCATCCTTCCCGACTGAGAAGATCCACTGAAGAAGGGAAGGTAATTATCCAGCCCATAGGTTAATTCCCTCTTCCCACAAGATTGTTGTCTGAGCGTGCTTTCTTTTGGCTTACGATACATCAAGATGTGGAGCAAGCTTCGGGATCAAGCTACTGAAAAGGGTTTCAGCAATGTGAATGGGTTGATTGAGTAGCTCGTTGCTTCTTGGTGTCGTTTAAGTTCGATGCAGAACTGAGGACCCCTTCGCGAATTAGTACTGTGGAGTTGAATAGAGCCTTGGTTAGCCAATTCATTGAATCAAATTTGGCAAAACACGCTTTCTTGAATACTTCATTAATCAGGAAAACTAACCGTTTGCATTTGCTGGGGTTGGTTTCCAAGAAAAGATTCTCACAAAGTGCATTGGCAGCGATGTTGACTACGCCAGCTTAAGAAGCAGCTCAGAGACCAAGTCCATGATTTTGTCATTGTCCTTCATGATGAAAGATGGAACTTAACACTTTCTTTGGAATCTGCATGCCAGTGCCAAAAGCTAATTCTGCTTCAGCTGTCAAAAATTCCGCCTGTGAGGAGGTTTCAAAATACTTAGGGTTGGCGGAGCCGTCATTCTCTCTTCCAGGCCGAGGTGGTGGGGAGTCTTTATCCACTTCACATACCGATGGTACGGACGATTTACTTAGGTTTCGTTCATTTTCACTTTTTTGTAAAGCAGCGCCAAACAAGTTCCAGTTACGTCAAACTAGCAAATTTTCGAGCTTGGGCAATGAGACGCAAACGCCAACTGTCCTACTTCCACAAGCACCAACTGTCCTACTTCCACAACGAACGTGACGATTCAAATCGACGACGGGTGAAGCCGGCCGAGCAGTACGTGGAGAAGCTGCATCACAAGGGTAAATGGGGATGACACGAGGATGACATCAGAAGGTCGACTCAGGTCAGAACCCTGAACCACCGGACGTAATGGTCGGGAGGTAACAGGGAGGACCGTGCGACAGAAGAAGTGTCGAAGGGGCCAGCATTGAGGGGAGCCGGAGAACGATACGGTTGAAGTGTGGGATGATCCAGGGAAACAACGGGAGGGAGCCACGACGACTTTAATTCCCGGGAAGAAATACCGTAAGGCAAACGAGCAGCCGACAATGACGGCGGCTTGAGACAAAGAGATGACAAGCCTGAACGGCTTCCATTCTTATAGGGAGGATCGCGCACGCGCGATCGGGTGGCTGAGGCGGCCGTCGGATTCTGAAATCTCAAGGCAAGGCAGCATCGTTGAGACAACAATGCAAAAATTGACAGGTTATTGTACTTTTGCAGCATAAAGAAACCTAAATTTGTGAATAATTGAAAAAGACATTGTGCTAATGCATTATCGCCGACTTTTTCGTGATGGAAAACTTCCTCCCACTTTAGAAAATATACATACTTGTTTCCAGAAGAACTTTCTGACAGTGCCCGTGACACCAATTTTCATAAAAATATTGTCTGCAGGTAGTCTTATCACATGGTTACCCACATGTTTATTAGTTTTATTGAATAACTTTTCTATGCTTGATCCTATTGATGTGGCTATACCACCAACGGAAAGGTCTCATTGAGACTACTAAAATGGTGTATTGGAATGTTAAAATCAGTCTAAAATTTACGAAATGGCAGAGGGCAAAATTTGTCCACTGCATCCTTCCACTGTCTGCAACTCAGGTCGTGCTGCTTCCGCTATTTCAGTACTTGTTTTTAACGCCCATACCCAATTTTAGACAAATTTCAACAAGCCAATGGGCATTTCATACACAATTGTACGGTATACTAAAAAAATATTTCCTTTTAAAGCAGAAATTCCTTCAAACCAAGTTCCTTATAATCGATGTCAACTGTAGTAATTAAAATGTGACTCACCTATAGAATATGTTGTTAATTTGTTTCCTAATGTAGGCTCTTAACCCAAGGAATTTTCCATATATTCTATGAAGAGTAGTCTTCAGGAAGTCCCTCTCTCTAGGATCCTCACTGTCGAAAAGTTCCAACAGCTGTACAACAAAAGGAAAATTGTTTGAAATAAATCGAGTAAGCATCTTTTATATTCCCATGCCATGTAACAAGCGATACAAAATTTGTATAACTTCATCTTGAAGTATGACTAGAAGTTGGGGACATACTACATCAGTATAACATTTACTTAAGCTCTTTCACATACCATAAATCGCGTATTAAACGCCCATGGGCATATTATGCAGTTAATCTGGCAAAAATCATGGGTGGGCGCTAAAAAGATCATCCGCAAATTTTTAAACAAAATAATGGCTCCGAGCAGGGCCCCCACAACGGGGGGTTCAGGTAGACCCACTGTACCCAGGCCCGGTCACTCAAGGGGCCCGCATGGCCTAAGACATTTTTTTTCCGGAATTGTGAGTTTTGATGACCGAGTAATGTACTCGAATGTGTGTATTGTGAATATTTTTTATATTTCCAGCAAACAACAACAACTCCAACCCAAATGCAACGAGCACGAAGCAGGAACACTGCAGTGCAAATCTGTCAGCTTGTTAGGCAGGGAAGCCTTCAAACGCAAGCAGCCCGGATTAACCAACCCGTTAAGCACAATTATGGCCGACGAATATAATAACACAATGTAACGTTTTTACGATTTCAGTCGGGAGAGGGGAGGGCCCACAGTTGTAGTTAGTCCCAGGCCCGTAACTTTGATGTGGGGGCCCTGGCTCCGAGTCTCGTTCGTTATCAGAATCAACCAGACAAATCGCCTCACCATGGTAAAACTGACTCTTTATCACGTTGTTAACAGCTGCACGAGTTTGCATTAAACTTCCACAATGTGTATTGTATAAATCCTTTAATATGAAATTTAAAAAAATTTTAAATAAATTTCGTTAAGTTTTAAGTAAACCTAGCCAAAGAAAAATTACATCGTTCTCCAGTTCCATATAGGCCTAATTTGAAGCAATTTACCTTTGGAACACTCACCACAGCTAAGAGTTATTTTTTTTCAACAGCTCCTTATATCATTAGCAGTATCAAGTGTTTGGGATGCAGTTTACATCAGTTTAATTAAATTCAGACAGGCTTAAATGCAATAAATTAGCATTGCAGTAGTTTCGTTAGATCACTCACAAAGCAAGGTAGTTGCACTCAGACAAGTGGTTACCTGGAAGGTGCACCTTTGCCAGTAAAACTACATGTGTCTTTTAGTACAACTAAGTTTAAATATTATTATTAGGTTATTATTACGTAATAAAGTTTATGACAAGGAATTTTATTTGTATTTCACTATTTTTCAAAATGAAAATTGTAAGGCCACTTAAAAAAAGAAAGTTGGTTCTCGGGCATTTTTCTCAAGAAATCCGTGCGAGCAGGCAAATTTTACTTTTTATTTTTTTAATTTTTCGACCCCATTTTTCCGTCATTTTGGGGAATAATTTTTTTAGTTTGGGTAAAATAAAGAATACTGCCTCTTAATGCTTCTTACCACGTGTCCACACAATTATTTAACGAGAAGAATGGTAATTTTATATTTCAATTTCTCAATAAGGGTTATATTTGTTCTGTAACTGCCATTTTTGCCACGTCGTTTCTTTTTATTTCCCATGAAAAAAATCGGTGCGGGAGGGCCTGAGAACCAACTTTTCTTTTTTTAATGACCTAACGTAGAATTTTTTAAAAATCCTAATTTTCAATTATATTTGCCGGGATCTAGTCCGCTAGTGTAACCTTGCCGATATCCATGGTGAAGCAATAAGATTATATATAACTTCCTAACTCTTTTCTCTGCAGTAAATTATTCAATTTATTTTGAGAATATCTGATTTCATTAATTTTACATTATTAATTTATTTTGTTCCCTTTTAATAAGACATAATATTGATATTTATTTTAAACTTTAGCTGAGGGCTACAATATGATTAAGCCATTATTTACTGCTGCACTATGATTGATGACCTTGTTTTGAGAGCTCCATCCAGATCCATTCAGCTGTAAATAGTTTGTAATCCTAGCCTAGTTTTGAAACATAACTTTCAAGTTAGTAGATTAGAAAACTACTGAATTCAAGGATAATAATGTTCAAGAGAAGAAATAAACCTTTTGGGTCATCCTAGAGACTGAAAATAACATTATCCATGTTATTTACCCAATCCCAAGTTGCTGTTCAAGGTACTTACGTTTGGATTATTTACGTTAGGACACAGTGGTTGCCTATACTATTTTAGATTCTGGTTGGCCACTCCGCGCGGATTTTTGGACAATGGATTGATCACGCCTGGTAAATATTTCTCTTCGAGCAGACGAACCAACATGGCGACCTCATCTCTCACTTCTTCGCTTTCCCGACGTGGAAAACCTCTGAATTCGCCGGCTAGGGAGATTGTTTGCAATGTTTTCAAATACATGGAGGCTCAGGACACAACACGGATGTTGAAACAACAAATTTAAGAGACCAGCTTTGCCATTGGAAAATTTCAGAGAACGGTAAACGTGTCTTGTCAGTAGCAAAGGAAATACCGATCCCCAACTCTGGCCAAAACTATGGCTTGACTACGATTAGGCCTAACGCCGCAGACGACGCCGCTACGGCCTAGCACATCGAAAGCTGAAGCGCGCAGATAAATTGCCAAGCTTGCTCGCCCTTTCCAGCTATGATTCCGACTTATATCGAATGTCCAGAAATTGTTGCTCTACGCTGTAATTCTTCGGTAAGTTAATTGCGTAGCGTGTTTGTTTACTTGGACGAGATGTGGGTCAACGAACATCACAGCCGACAGATGCAGTGGCACGGAAAGAAAAAAAGAGTTACGTGGCCGCCTCATACCACCGGGAAAAGATCGACGTTTGATATTATTGCATGCTGGCTCTAACGAAAAGGATTTGTAAATAGTGCTCAACTTCTTTTCATTAGAAAACTAAGACTGGGAATTACCAAGAAGAAATGAACGGCGAGTGTTTTAAAAACTGGTTAAAAACTACTACCAAATATTCCGGCCAACTTGGTGATCGTGATAGACAATGTTCCGTGTCATTCAGTTCGACTCGACAAGGCAGCAACAAGCAACAGCAATAAGTCAGAAATTATTTCGTGGCTCGAAAAACAAATTTCCGTACCACTGCGAGCTGAATCTCATCGAGTTAATTTGGGCGCAAGTTAAAGACGAAATAAGAGCATCCAACAGAAAATGTAAAATTGCATACAGCATAACATTAACAACTACTGCGGTAGCCCATGTAACCCCTGGTGACTGGCAGAAATGCTTTAACCACGTTGTAACGCTTGAGAACGATTATAGGGGCACTGATCATCTGATTGAATACCGAGTCGAACCCTTCATTATTGAAGTAACCAACAGCGACGACTACGACTACGAAGAAATGTAATTTTTTACCACTCCAACAATCTCCCTAGCCAATGACGAAAACTGCCCTTTTACAGGTCTCACAACTAGCCTTCAAACATTTCACTGTGTTTTGGACACAGAAATAATTACCCGCAATTTATACAATAAAAACAACACACTATCCCGTAGACTCCCTACACAATTTGTAAATTATCAGTTTCGGAATAATAAAATATAAGGCCCACTCATGAACGGAGATTTCCCCAGTTACAAAAGTCCAGGAATTTGCAATTTTCAATTTTGGATCCTCCAACAAGCCATGCAGTTCCTTGACCCCCCCATCAGAAATCAGGTACGTACACTTTCTTCAGCATTATAAAGAAAAAAATATTCTAAAACAATCAATAAAACAATAAAACGATAAAATAAAATGAAATGAAATAAATAAAAATATCATCGTCCAAAGAGTACTACCAATTTTCGTAGATGGCAGCTTAAACAAATCGTTTGTGAGCCGAGCGCATGCAGGAACTCAGTGCGTGTACAAGGATCCAGTCACCACCAATGTTAGTGCATATGCGTGACAGGCGATTGCAAACGATCATAAATACAGTTATTTAGAGTGGCCAACCAGAACCTAAAATAGTATAGTCACTGGTCTACCACTAATTATTTTTAAAAGCTCTACTATAATAAAAAAAATTATGTAGTTTTGTGATAGACAACTTATATGATGCATTTAGTTAATTTTGAAGCAGAAAAACTAAGATTTAAAGGGTGGGCCTTAGCTCCGTTATTTCCTGATTTTGGCCTTAAAGCATTTTAGGGGGGGGGGGGGGGGCTTTAGCTCCAACTGGGTGTTTGTACTGGGTGATTTATGGTACTAGTAAATCATGTTTGGGAAAGGAATGGTTTTCATTTTGTTCTAAATGATGAAAAAGTATCTGTAGCTTACAAGTACAAGGCTACTTCATTTACGCAAACAAGATATAACTTGGTGCATCAAGATATTGTGATCAATCACGAACAGAGTAGAAAATTTCTCCCCCAAAAGTAGGAACTAAACCTTTTTCGCCAGTTTGATCGAAATTTAACAAATAATCACTAAATAGCACAAGCTCAGTACAGATACCAGCTTTGGATGAAAATTGTCTAGAAGTAGTTCTAACCCATAACTGCCTAGATATGAACGTACGCCTTCAACGTACAACAGCGAAAAACTAAGTCCCAGCGCGAGCTTTGTGAGGGGTCCCCGGGGACCCCGAGAAAAGCGGGCAGTCACAGCCCAGTGGTCAGCGTCGTCTGCTCCAAACCAAGAGAATGCCGGTTCGAATCCGAGAACCGACCCAAGTACCATATGGACTCTCAAAAAAGGGATCTGAAAGTTCTTTCAGGCGGTTATGGGATAAGTTTGAGAGATGATATTCATAAAAAAAAAAAATAGCTCGATTTAAGCAAACAACAAAATCGTGTGTACAGCTTCCATCTATGTAAAACCCACCCGAAATGCCAACCCCCGGTCAATTTGTTCCCGCACGAAACTCACAACCTGTCTGATGAAATTTTTGCCAATACAACTTATCTAACTTAGAAATAACAACACAACAATTAAACGTAATAAAACAGTGTAGTATACACCACCCGATAAATAATGAGAATAGCGCAGACAGACCCTTCGTGAAAAGATGTTCGAAAAATTCGGTCAGTTTTATGGCATTTTGGTTGCATGGGTCGCATGCGTTCTGTGTACACCAGTTGAACCAGTTCCTCCATTTGGCTTTGTAATTTCGTACCGTAGAATCCTTAAGACACGTCAGCAGTCTACTCGTCACATCCCCGGAAAAACATTTCCTCTGCAGTGAAGTCCTTAAAGTAGCCACCATGAAGGTGTAGCACCCCCGGGTTCGAGTGGAGTGTTCATCCTCCGCGTTGTGAAAGGAAATTGTTCATGATGGGGAGATGGATCGGTTCCTCTTTCTTGAGGTCCATCAGGTCGGGGAACCATGACGCTCCTGGGCACCACGGAGCTACCAGAATAAATTATCCCCCTGACTCCCGCATCTTGTTGATTACCAGCTGGAGGAGAATGAAAGGAGAGAACGTGTACGCGAACATTGCGTTCCATGATATTGAGAGTGCATCTGTAGCCCAAGCTGTTGGTTCCGGGTAAGGGCAGACAATACTGTGAAGTTGACGGTTCGCCGGTGTTGCGAACAGATCCACGAACGGGGTCCACCATCGTTGGAATAAGGCTGCACAAATGGTTGGGTCGAGGGTCCACTCCGTTGTCATTGTTGGTGCCAGTGAGCCCCTCCACAGTTCGTCTGCCCATATGTTCCGGTTGCCAGCAATGTGTCTCGGTACTCAAGCAATGAGTATGCTCAAGATCTTGTAAGTCTTGTCCATGAGGGACTTCGAGTGGATCCCCCTTCCCCCACCACCACCGCCTTCTTGACATACCCCACCGTTGTTGAATTGTCGCTCATAATTCCTATCACTTTCCCCTAAAGATGATCTTTCCACTGTGTCAAGGCGTGGAGTACCGCTCTCATATACAGAATGCTGATGTGCAGATTTGATTCTGTCTCTGACCATCACCCTGCCGCTGATATTCAGTCTGTGTGTGCTCCCCACCATGTCTACGAGGCGTCGGAGAAGAGTAAAGATGAAGGAGTCGGTTCTCTGATGGGTACACCTTCTGGGAGGTTTGTTGGGTTTGCCCACCACGCAATGCATTCGACCGGAAGGTTTGTCAGTGGGACTACTTCCCACTAATCTTTTTTGTTCCTCCATTCTTCCTTCCTGAACCAGTGGATAAATTTTGCCCTGTTGTCCTAGGGGTACCAGCCTAGTACTGGAGTCTATCAAACCTATAATGGAGGCTAATTCCAGTGCAGTGACTCCTTTCTTCTCTACCAAATCTACGATTGGTCTTCGCAATCAGTTTTGGGGATGGGCAAATCATTGAATGAGGCTGAAACTGGCGCCTAGAAACACGAACACCTGTTGTGGCTTGAACGTTGACTTCATGACGTGTGTGTCTAGTCCTAAAGCATGGAATGTGATCAGACAGGTCTGTAGATGGTGGAGGAGGGTCCTAGCACACATTGACGCACGAGCCAGTTGTCCAGGTATGCGTGAGTTCGGATACCTTGCTCATGAAGGGTCGCAACAACAGGGTGAAGAAGCCTTGTGAATACATAGAGGGCTGATGCCAATCTGAACGGCAGGGTCTTGAAGTGATACGATATCCCGTTAACAACGAAGCGAAACAAGTGTAGTATAGACGGGTATAGTTGTACGTGCAAGTAGGCGTCCTCAAGGTCGACAGGAACTGTGTGTTCGCGCGTGTCCCTAATGGTGTCTATCGTTTCCATCTTGAAATGCTCCTTCAGATGGGCATTTAATTTTTGTAGGTTGAAAATCAGTTTTAACCCTCCTCCCTTCTTTGGTATCACACGTACTGGGCTCCAGAAACTTTTTGTGTGGAGCAGGTGCAATGGCTCCTTCTTGAGGAGTGTCCGCACCTCCGCTATCAGCTTTGTTCCTGCGATTCTGTCTCGAAGACCTGGTGGTGGTTCCCGTGTTAACGCCGGACGGAACTGGAATGGTGGTGTGTAGCCTTCTTGCACCGTCTCCAGAATGAACTTGTCCAACGTGATGCTTTCCCATGCTTCCGCAGATAGGGCCAATCTTCCTCCCACCTGTTGGTGAATGGGGGAAGTTGCCTGAAATAAGGGTGTCATTGCCTTGGGTAACGTTTCCTCCCTCGGCAGGAACCTCTGTTACGTCGATTTTGTTAAGTTCCCAGTCTTCGCTAAGGCGGTGGTGGCAAACCTTCTTGGACCGAGAGGAGAGACTTCTTGTCAAGTCGTCGTTGCTTCGGGTGGTAGCCTCTTCCTTCGCCTGCGTATGGCCAGTTTGAAGAAGGTCTTGAAGGTTGGCGCAGGCCTCCCCGCTCTCTGCCAACCCCATGAGTACCTGGCTGGTGGAGGGATAATCGCCGGTTTTGATTTATCCTTGAGTTCAGGGGTAATCTCCAGAAGTTTACCACTGAACAGATCCGATGTATTATGAATTGGTAGGAGACGTAATTTACCTACCACGTCGATGGGTATACTCGGTGCACTTTCAAGGGCTGCATTACGTCTGCGAAACACCGAGTTCATCAGAAGTCTTGCCGACCAATTAAGACTGTCTTTGTGGAAGGATGATGCTCTTTTTAAAATGTGCAATTGTGCATACACTCCTTAATGTTAGTATTCTCACGCACATCAGGCTTTTCTACCACTACAGCCTTCAAGGCTACTGTAGCCGACGAGCTCCAAGGCAGAATCAGCGCGACGTACGTTACAGACAGTTGAAGGCCGCCGCAGACAAATTTTGGCCAAATTTCTGCCGTTTTGCCAATTTTTGACCGATTTTAACATTCCAATACGCCATTTTAATCGTCTCGACGAGATCTTTCCATTGGTGGAATAGCCAGATCAATAGGATAAAGCACTGAAAAGTTATTCCATAAAAACCAATAAACATTTGAGTAACCACATGATAAAAACAGATCAGACAATTTTTTTCCGACAGTTGGTGTCGCAGACAGTTGCAGAAAGTTCTGCCTCTGGGCCGACGAGTATGCGAATTTGGCCTGTGAGATCGCCCTGTACCCACATCAAAGCATATATTCATCGTCTTCGTATTGTTGTGCTATTATGCGAATCAGTTGTTGAGGTCGTAGCAGTGAGTCCTTTTTAAGTGAAGCATATTTCACGTCGCCTTGAAAAAAAGCTTCACCTTTCTGGGGTCGTGAGGTGGAAGTGGCTTCATCACAAAAATGGGGGTTTCGTTCTTCTTAGTCAGGCTCTCAGTGTTAAGAAGTTGTCTAAAGGCTACTGATGATTTGGGTAAGTGGACCAGTGGTGGGCGTTTATTACCTTCATTTTTAAATGGCAATAACTGTCTACAAAAGCGCGTGTCTTTCACGTGACGAAGTGCAGCCTCCACGAACAAATTCCAAGCGATGTACTCTGGCCCTTCCTCGAATGGGTCGTCCGTATTCGGTTTTCCCTCTCGAAGGCCATAATCACTGCCCTCATCTTCTCATCATCTTCGTTTTCGTAGCAGTAATCGTCTAATTCTTCCAGACCTGAAAATTCCACTTTCATTTTCTTAGCTTGTCTGTGTTCATCCTCTGTATACGTTAATAGTTTCCTAAAACGACAAGTGTGTGCGGAGGTGTTGTTATGAGGAGGCGACATGCATCACCTCTGAGCGCGAGTCCTGGCGACAGGGCGACATGGGCAACTCGCCATGTTGGTCATAGTGACTGGGCGACAAGACGCTCCTAGAAGTCAGGGTTGTTGTCAGATAAGTTTTCCATTGACTGTTAAAAGGATCTTCCTAAATAGAAAGTATCGATTGCATGGCATTCAGCAACATCGATAATTTGTTGTCGCTTGTTGACCGTGTATACGTTAATCGTTTCCTAAAACGACAAGTGTGTGCGGAGATGTTGTTACGAGGAGGCGACATGCATCATCCCTGTGTCTGTGAGTCCTGGCGACAGGGCGACACGGGAAACTCACCATTTTGGTCATAGTGACTGGGCGACAAGCCGCTCCTAGAAGTCAGGGCGACAAGTTGTTGTCAGATAAGTTTTCGATTGACTGTTAAAAGGATCTTCCTCAATAGAAAGTATCGATTGCATGGCATTTAGCAACATCGATAATCTTTTGTCGCTTGTTGAACATTTTATTTTTGGCTGGACAACCCTCGATTGCTGAGTCTCAGGTGACGTGCCTTTTGTTGCCTTTTTCCCACTCCGCTTTACCGAGACCCATTAGCGGACGAAGAAGGAGGAGGGCGGGGGATGTGACGTAACTAATTTGCATATATTACCATTTTTGATTGGTAATAAGACCATGAAGAAGCGCCGTAGGTAGGGAAGGGATCCCAACTTATAACACAGAGAGGAGGGAACCATGAAGGAGAACTAATTTTATCTTTAAAAACAACATTTTGCCGGCCCCCAGCCAGGCCGGCTAAAAATGGTTTCTTTTTGCCTAAACATACTTAACCTGATAATTTTAGCATTACATTGTCCCCAATGTGATGTTCCCCTGGAAGTTTCTTCTGCTGTACAGCCGCCTGCTTGCATGCCCCACTGCGCCTGCGCGGCGCAGTCCTCCCTTATAAAAGCGAGAGCGTGGACACTTTCGGCATTTAATTTTCTCTCAATGTGCCAGGCGGTGACTCGAGAGGGGAGGTAGGGCTGGAGTTAGGTTAAGTATGTTTTAGGCAAAAAGAAACCATTTTTAGCCGGCCTGGCTGGGGGCCAGCAAAATGTTATTTCTTTATTGCGAAAGCAACTTAACCTGATAATTTTAGCATTATCGGTTGACCTCGCCAAAATTGGTGGTGGGCACCGCCTGACGGGCGCCCCGGGATGCAAGCAGGCTGTCCCCCAAAAAGTTGTTGAAAACTTCGCACTTTGTTAAGAACAGGTGATGAACCTCGAAGTTTGGCCTCTTGCCCTCTTCTCCGGTTGGCTTGCTTCCATCATGAATGGCTAGCTTCCATCATGGTTGGCTTGCTTCTGCTTCGTTCTGAGTGCTTAAGGGGGATTGACTATTGTGCATGCTGCAATGATGCGTCCCAGCCGATGTAGTCAGTTTTCTTTCTCGACATTTCCCTCAGGTTGTGCGAGGTTGATGGATTCCCTCAAGATGCTGGTGTGCGGATCACTTCGGTTGGAAGGCTTTGCCGTGGGTTAACCATTTGGAGGTTGCCCTGATTGTTGTCAGTTACTATGTTGGTCATTCAACTCATTGAGTGGTCTCATTGCTGCAGAGATTTCATTCGATTGCAAGTCAGTGAAGAGAAGAAGTTGGTTCCTTTCTTCTCGTCAGTTTTTTATTTTTTAAACTGAGTTTGTGTTTGGTTGATCTGGTTATCTCTGAGAATATGATGAAAGTTTTGGGGTTTTAGATGGGCTTGTGTGATGTTTCCATCAGGAAGAGTTGGGTAATGGAAGGACCCGGGTGGTTGTTATACTACAAGATGTTAGTCATTTGTACTCAACCGAGCGTGGTTAGCAGAGTTGCGGTGGTCTTCGAGAAGTTCGAAGAAAAACTTTTGTTGGTTTTGGCGTTGGGTTTTCCTTGGAGCCAAATGGCAGGAGTTGGATGAGTGAAGGGCATCGTCAGCCGACGGGCTGGTCGCCGAAGGAGGCTGAATTCGTGGGGCGAAAGGGAGCCATGGTGTGTTACCTACGAAGGGAAGGCGTGAACAGACGAGCTTGGCCGGGAACTACCTGTGGGTTGACGGGCCCGGATAACAGGAGTTCCGGTGATTACGAACTTAATGGGCGGATCGCCGAAGGTAGCTAGTATCCCGGAGGCATCTGGAATGGGGCCAAGGTGTTGGCTGTGAAGGAGTTCTGAGACTTCGAACGAAAGGGATTCTGTGATTGGTGGAGAGAACTTCCACGGAGGGTAGGTTTATAGCGGTGGTTGAGCTAGGAGTGTCGGCCGAAAGCCAAGACCGAAAGGAAGTGGGAGTTTTGCGCTGACCAGGAGGCAGGAAAGGCGGAAGGCGTCATTGTTGGTTCTTGCGAAAGGGGCTCCTGCCCCCTGGCGAGGAGTGACGGCTTTCGGTGATCGGGAGTTGCGACTCGCTTCTGCTGGTTCCTTTGGCCGGAGCGGGAACTAGAGGAGACGGACCGAAAGGGCTGTTGGCTTCTCGGCTGAAAGTGTGTTCTCCTTCGTGCGGGCCGGCGGCGGTGTTGATGTGGCCATTTTCCAGTCGTCCGGCGAAGGGCGGGAATTTGAATGTCTGTTCTTCTTGTTTACGTTTTGTACGCTTAGATTTCAAAGTAAAGGATATTTACTGTTCCAATATCCTTGCAAATTTTCGACAGCCAGGTTTCTTGGAGTTGGAGGGGCTCAGAACGACTGTTTCATCAGGCTACCACATCACCGCTTACTTCGTCGTGAACGTTCGTCTGCTTTCGTTCGTCTGCTGCTATCGTTCATTGGAATGCGGCGCGAGGCCAGTGCACCACTTCTCCCGCAGCAATTTATTAAACTCTCCTCTCAGCAGTAACTGAATGTTTGGGTTTGACGGTCCCTGGATATTCATCAGCACAGCCTTCTCTTGGCTGTGGTGTTGAATAGTCAGCGATTCTAGGCTTCTCAGATGCACATCATTGTTAGTTGGATTTGAGGAGTGCCACAGTGCCTTCCCAGTTGATTTAGTGTCTAGTTTCCTTGTGGTGGACTGCGAACGAACACACTAGGGCCAATTTCATTGCTGATGTGCAGTCACTTCTTGATGGATTCACATGGGACCCAGATTCGAGGATTAGGTTGCAGCAAATTGCTATTAAGAGACCACCTTCGGGGAAAGCTAACCTAACCCGGGACCAAGGAGAAGCACTGAGAAAGTTGAGGCTGAGAGACGACATCACCATCTGTCGAGCTGATAAGGCCAATTTAACAGTAGTAGTTGATAAACATCTGCATGAAACAAGTGCTACATGACATTCGCTCATCTGGAATGTACGAGGAGACAGAAAAAAACGCTGGGGAAATAGGCCCACTGGTGACCTTCTTAGCCTTAAACGGTTGGTAAAGGAAGGCCATCTAAATAAAACTGAGCTAGAAGATCTTAAACCTCGTCTGCCACAAAAGCTTCCGCACATTTTTGCACAGATCAAGACGCATAAAGAAGGTTCACCCTTGACGTTAATTACTTCGGCAAGAGGCGGCCCGGGGCAAAAGTTGGATTGGCTGGTGGCAGATCAGCTTAAAAAGTATGTTGTGTCCCCCTGTATGATAATGAAAACTACTGATCTGCTACTAGAAGTTGAAATTATCAAGGTCGAAGAAGATGAAATTCTATTGTCGTACGACGTGGAAAAACTTTTTCTAAGTCTAATGCACCGACTCATTTTAAGAATGCTGGCCCTCTCAGCCAAGATAACTGGAGTTCCTGATGAAGTGTACGAAAAGGATAGGGCATTACTTAAGGCACTCCTTGCGCACATGTACGTAGAATATGAAGGAGTCACGTTTTGGCAAACCAAGGGTGTCCCGATGGGGTACTCGTGCTCACCAGTGGTCGCTGAAATGGTGCTCCAGCACCTTGACGCCTTTATTGTTAAATCCTTTCCTGAAATGAAGCTGTGGAGGCGGTTTGTGGATGACGCTATTTCCATACAGAAGAAAGGGCAGTCCGCCAATGTGCAACGGGTGCTAAATGTGTTGACCAAGGATCTTGGCTTCACGTATGAAGTAGTGAAAAACAAACTACAGTTTTTGGATGTCGTACTGGAGAGAACGGGGAGCAGCAAGATTGTTTACCAGCCTTACCGTAAACCACAACAACAACAGGTAGGGGTATCCGCTACAACTCAGGGCACCCGGTAGGCCAGTTCAAAGCCATTGGCCAGAATGAGTTCATAAGAATGGTGCAAAACTCGGCGAGCCTAGACGTAGCAAGGAAACATCTGTACGAGACCAAAGGAAAGTTTGTTGAGTTAGGCTATCCACCCGAGTGCCTAAACCGAATGATTAGTCGAGCAGTAGGCATGAAGAAAGCTGGAGCATGGAACGCAGCCCAACGACCCAAAAATGAGTATAAGGAAGATGGACCAAGAGTGGCCGTTACGTATATGGAAGGTGTTACAAAGTTAAAGGTGTGCTTAGGAAAAATGGTTTTACATCGTACGTCAAGAACGCAAAGGGTCTGAAGGATCACCTGATGAAAACGCATGCCTATCCTGATGCCGTAACAAGAAAAAGAAGTGAAGCCAGTGAGCAGGAAGATGAAGCCCTAAGGCACATAAAAAAAAAACCCGTGAAGGCGTTTACCGAGTTCCATGTGGGGATTGTTATGCCGTTTATGTGGGAGAGACAAGAAAAGGTATACGTACGAGAGTCAAGCAGCACATGGCGGACACCAGGAATGAAGTTGTAACGAATGGCATAGCAGTCCACCACAAGGAAACTAGACACCAAATCAACTGGGAAGGCACTGCGACACTCCTCCAGTTCAACTCTTAACAATGATGTGCATCTGAGAAGCCTAGAATCCCTGGCTATTCAACACCACAGCCGAGAGAAGGCAGTGCTGATGAATATCCAGGGACCGTCAAACCCAAACATTCAGTTCCTGCTGAGAGGAGAGTTTAATAAGTTGCTGCGGGACAAGTGGTGCACTGGCCTGCAAGTTACGGAGGCTCAGGGCCCCCACATCCAAGTTTGGGGCCTTGGACTAACTACAACAGCTGGCCCCCTCTCCTAACTGAAATCGTTAAAAGGTTATACTATGTTACAATATTCGTCGGCCACATATTGTGCTTAACGGGTTGGTTCATTTATTAATCCGGGCTGCTTACGTTTGTTGGCTTCCCTGCCTAACAAGCCGACAAGCTTGCACTATACGTGCTCCTGCTCCGTGCTCGTTGCCGTAGGATTGGAGTCGTTTGTTGGGGGTATACAAATATTCACAGTACCCACAAATCGAGTTTGTTACTCAATAGTCATTAAAACTCAACAATTGCGAAAAACAATTTTTGTAGGCCGTGCGGGCCCCTTGAGTAGCCGGGCCTGGGTACAGCGGGTCCACCTGACTCCCCCGTTGTGGGGGCCCTGCGGAGGCTATGGCCTCGCGCCGCATTCCAACGAACGAAAACAGACGAACATTCACGACGAAGTAAGCAGTGATGTGGTAGCCTGATGAAGACAGTCGTTCTGAGCCCCTCCAACTCCAGAAAACCTGACTGTCGAAAATTTGCAAGGATATTGGAACGGTAAATATCCTTTACTTTGAAATCTAAGCGGACAAAACGTAAACATGGACTCGAATTTTCAAATTAAGCGATGTGACATTTTTAAATCTGTTCTTCTGAAAGGGTCGATTGGATAAAAAATTGATGTTTTTGCGGTTTGATTTCCTTGAGACATCCAAGTCTAGGGCAAGAGTCGGGATGAGACCACGGAACAGGGTGTCAGACTCGTGCATTGGTCGGTTGCGGAGACGGTGCCGAGTGGAGACGTTAAGGTTGTTGGCGGATGAAAGGGCTATCTCCCGAAGGAGGAGGGTGTTGTTAAAAAGGGGGGCTCTGGTTGGCCAGTTTGAGGAGTGGTAGGTTGCCAAGCTTGCATTCTGGAAGAGCTGTGAGATTAGGGACGAAAGGTTGCGCATCTCTTCTGGGCTTGCGTTCGTGGAGATTTCTAGCACAAGGCGTTGGCGATCATCGATGTAGGGTGGGCCGAAGCAGATTATTTTGGCCGGCGAAGGCACAAAGCAGAAGGAGAGGGGGGGGGGGGGGGCATCCGTCCTATGGAATCCACAGGCGTGTGAAGAGAAGGTCTGACACCAAAGGGAAGCCATCGACGGGAAGATACCGAAGGGAAAACACCGAAGGGAAGGCGCCGAAGTCTGTGTTGAAGGGTGGAGATGCAGTTGAGGATGGGTCTGCAGGGTCGGAAAGAGACATGGTTATGGACGCTGGCCTGGCGAAGGGATGGGCGTGAGTGGTTGAGTTTGGCCGGGATGGAGACTACCGAGAGGCGTAATGCGGGACGTGGATCATGAAACGGTGGGAGCAAGACGGGTGAACAACACCGCCAGTTGAAGGGAGTTAAGTGTGGATTTTTCGGAATGAAAAATGACGATTTGTCTTGGATGTGACGAACATCAGTGTGGACGGCCATTTTTATCTTGATTTACACGAGGCTTGAATCCAATCACGGTTGTTTCTGACTTAGTTTTTTCTTCAAACATGGGTTTTAGCCATGAGTGAGACGAGCACCAATGTGAGCAACAAATGTTTTCTTCAAATGTGGGTTTTAGCTGTGAGTGAGACGAGCACCAATGTGAGCAGCAAATGTTGTCTTGATATCCACTCGAGACATGGGGTGGTCATGGGCGGGACGAGCAGCAAGCGATGTCGATGGTTTCTGGCATAATACTTACCTCAAAACGCGAGTTTTAATCACGAATGAGGCAGGCATCAGTGTTGACAGCAACTGTAGACTTGATTTTCGTTCGAAATGTGGGGTCAGCCACGGTGGAACCAGCAGCAAGAAATGGAGACGTCTTCTGACCTGACTTCACTCAGAACGGTTTTTTTTTTTTTTTTTGCCACAGAGACAAGCAGCACTATGAACACTGGACAGCAGCAACTGGTGACTTGAATTTCACTTGAGACGTGGGATCAACCATGCACGAGACAAGTAGTAGGAAAATAGATGGTTTCCAACTTGACTTTTCACTCGAAGCGTGGGTTTTAGCTACAAACGTGGCGCGCAGCAGTGTGGCAGCAACTGATGTCTTGATTTCCGTTCGAGACGAGGGGTCAACCACGGTCAAGACAAGCAGCAAGAGGTGTAAACGGCTTCCGTCTTGGTTCTTCACTCAAAACGTGGGATTCAGCCACGAGTGAGACGAGTAGCAGTGGACAGTAACAGTTGGCTTGTTCTTTGCTCGATACGTGGGGTTAGCCACGGTCGGGACAAGAAGCAAGAGGTGTAGACATCTTCCGTCCTGGTTCTTCACTTAAAAACGTGGGATTTAGCCACGAATGATACGAGCAGCAGTGGACAGCAAGTGTTGACTTGATTTTCACTCGATACGTGGGGACAGCCATGGTCGAGACAAACAGCAAGAGGTGTAGACGTCTTCCGTCTTGGTTCTTCACTCAAAAACGTGGGATTTAGCCACGAGTGAGACGAACAGCAGTGTGCACAGCAACAGATAACTTGATTTTCGCTCAAGACGTGGGGGCGGCCACAGAAACGTAGCACGAAATGCGGATGGCTTCCAACTTGATTCAATCAAAACGTGGGTATTAGACACGAATGAGACAAGCAGCAGTCGAGACAAGGGGTAACCCTGGTGGAGATAAGCTGTGGAAACAGGAAGTCTTATCACTTCACTCGAACGACGCCTCAAGTCTTGACCCAGTTGTATCAAAACTTGATCGAGATGACATCGTGTAACCAAACCTTGGCAGCAAATTCAATCGTTGTCGGAAACAATCGAAACCGAAACGAGAATAAGACAGGTTGTTTGCAACACGTAACATCCGGGTATCTGGTGCAGGAAGTGGCCGAAAGGGCTAGAGCTCCTTCGAGGCATGCCGGTGGGAAGGGCGAAGGCGGGTAGGGCGGGAGCGTTTCCGTCTGAAGGCCAAAAGCCGAAGGGAAGCCGTAGGTGTGGATGCAGTCAGCCGGAACGGCGATGAGTATCGGAGAAGGTTGACGTGGAACTCGGGGCGAAGGGAGTCTCCAACCAGACAAAAGTTGGGGAACAGAGCGCCGTGGAGGCATTAGAAGACATGTTCGCTGGAGGAAAATGAATGCCGAAAGCATCCACGCTCTCGCTTTTATAAGGGAGGACTGCGCCGTGCTGTGTAGTCGTCTGCTTGCAAGCCCCACTGCGCCGCGCAGGCATGCGCAGTGGTGCATGCAAGCAGGCGACTACACAGCGAAAGAAACCTCCAGGGGAACATCACATTGGGGACAATGTAACGCTAAAATTATCAGGTTAAATAGTTTTGGCAATAAAGAAACTGCATTTTGCCGGCCCTCCTTGCAGGCCGGCTGAAAATGGTTTCTTTGGTCTTAGGAAAACATACATACCCTGTTAATTTTAGCATTAGTTCCTAGAACGATGCGTTTCCCTGGAGGTTTTTTGGTGCGTAGTAGCCACCGTTGTCGTAACCCGATTGAGCATGTGCAGGCGCAACCCTCCTCTATAAAAGCGCTTTCGCCCCTTCATTAGGGATCATTTTTCCTCAATTCGTCAGGCGGTGACTCGAGAGGGGAGGTAGGGCAGATTTGGTTATGTATTTTTCCTTAGACAAAAGAAACCATTTTCAGCCGGCCTGACAGGAGGGCCGGCAAAATGCAGTTTCTTGTTGTCGGTAGGAAAACATACATAACTAGTTAATTTTAGCATTAACAGACCGAGACCTTATCAAAGATAGGTGGCGAGCACCACCTTGACGGGCGTCCTAAGGTTACGAGCCGACTTTCCCCCAAAAAGTTTCACAAACTTCGCACTTTATTCAGAAAACAGAATCATAAATATCGGATCTCTTTCGTAAAATGTGGTGGCACTGAAAAGGGTCGTTGATGAGGGTCTTGCTTCCGCTTCATTTTTGAGTGCTTAAGGGGGTTGGATTACACATCTGGCTGCGATGATTGGGCCCAGACGATGTAGTCATCGGCTTGCTTCGTCATCTCTCTGAAATAATGGATGTGAAGGCAGAGTTGCTTCGCCACGATGCTGCTGCTGTTTGCTATTGGTATGGAGTTGCGGAATTTCCTGGATGTGGAGACTGCTCTCAACTGGTGCGCTCTTACCCGATGCCATTTGCCTCGCAGTTGATGCTTGGAGTCTTCATAGGCACTTTTGATCGTCTCACAGATTCATTGAAAATATGGTTGCTGCTGAGGTTTCGCCACAGCTTCTGGCGGTGGGTAGGAAAAGTTGATTTCTCCCTTTCCTTGTCTCCGAATTGTTGGTCCGAATGTAGTGGCAGAGTGCACGTACTGGGCAGATAAAACGTTAGGGTTCCTGTCCTACTAAGGGTTGATAAGGTCGGAATGATAATTGGTTATGATGGTTCGCAGGATCGTTGTGTCTTCGTACGGAAATCTGCTCTTGGTATTAAGGTTACGGATGAGAAGTCAGGCGCAAAGACGCAGTAAGCTGGATCGGCTGATAATGCTTGTATTTCGCTGCATCGGAGGATTGCTGCGAGTGTTACAAAGAAGACGGTTTTCCTCATTAAGATGTTGATTGAACTGTTGAGTAGGGGTTCGAAAGGCTCCTAAGGAAGGCTTGCAGGACTATTGAGAGATCCTAGTCAGGCACGGTGCGCTTCGTTGCTGGTCACTCATTCTCGAAGGACTTTATGAGTGACGAGATGTGATAGTCGTCCAAGAATTTGAATTTCCAGCTGCTCTGAATACCGCGTTGATGGCAGAACGGCACACCAGAATTGTTGAGCCTTTTAGGCCTTCGGTGAAAAGGTTGTTGAAAAACTTCAGTAGTTTGCCATATAGAGGGATCGATTGGATTGATTTCCCGTCTGTTACAGCAATGAAACCATCTTGTCCAGCGCCTGCTGTAGATTTTGTTGTATGATGACCTGATGGTCTTGCTTGCAATAAGGGATGCTTCATCTACATGAATACCAGCCTTCTTTAGTAGTTTGAGGATAGGAGCCACCCGTGCAGGTAAAGAGTGCTGAGATTTGGGTGGAGTTTGAACCCCGACCGATAAATGTTCTGTAAACTTGAGGAGAGAAATCTACGTTAAAGTTTATGTCTTCTACTTCACGTACTGAGAGATGTAACCCCCTGGTGAGGGTTTCCCTCAAAATAGCTGCTGGTGGGAAGAGAATGAGTGGATTCGGAGGAAGTGTCTTGTGTAGTTGACCGTAATTGCGGAGGGAAGCGGAGGTACTGGAACGTTGGGTAAAGTCGCTGGCTTGGAAACAGGCGGAGGCAGAGTGGCTGCATCGCTATGAGCGGGAGGGAGCGTGATATGCTGCAAAGGAGGTGCAAAGGGTGAACGAGCCATCTTGATCTTCACCGACGTCGAGGAAGGTATGCTAGTTTTCATAGAGCGAATGCCAGATGTGCTACGAATAGCTGAGACTGCCTCCGTTGCAGGGTGTTGCGGCTGAAAGAGAGGATGCGGAGGGCACTTACGTGAGACCTCCGTCCGTTTTCGTGGGTGTTTCGTGGCAGGATCAGGACGCTTGCCGATGGATAAACATCAGATGTTTCGGAGAGGTTGGAGGTGTTGTATGAAGCGACGCCTTCCGTTTTAAGGGTATGGACGAGTGGGAACTTGTGAAGGCCTGATGTCAGGCTGACTTGGAACAGGTAGTAGTACGGCGTCGGAGGCGCTTTTCTTTGCTGACCCTTTAACTGTCGAAGTGCTGCTGAGAAGGACCCGAGGTGCAGAGAAACGGAAGGCAAGCTTGGGTGATGATTCTGCGGTCTTCAGAACGGCGGAGGCGGCTTCGTTTTGTCGACGTGCTCGGTCTGCACGCTGCTTAGATAATTGTTGGTGCTTCCGTGTAGTAATCCAACGAGGAGGTGAAATGCAAACACATATTTTGCATTTTGTAGTCCAAACGTCGCATAAACGATGGCGTTGGCAGCTTGGATGCGGGTCGAATCGAATTACTAAAACCTGGACATCTACAAGGCTTCGGAGAAGGACGTTAGGTAGGGAGACTGGGTCGGATTGCGGAGGATTAACTTGTCCGTGGTCGGAATCACTGGACGCGGAGGAGTCCGCCATGATGGAGGAGATGCGCGAAAATGATGGTTACTGCAAGCGGGGAGTTTGAATGTTGGCGGTTGTGACATAGCGAGGCGTGCCGTCTGGTGGCGGAAACGTGAAGGAGGCTGAAATGGCGGACAGGAGGCAACAGTCGTGCTTGCAGAGGGAGACAGGGTGGGTCAAACGGAGCGTAGGGAGGACGGTGCGTCGTTGTATGACGACGAAGTGTTGTGTTTTTTTTTTTTGTAGAAGGAAACGGAAACAGCAAGCGGACATGGAGGCAAGTGAAGACCAGTGCTAATAGTCAGGCAAGGTTCTGTGACGGAGGGCGGCAGGAGGAGAGAGGCGGAGGTGTCTGCCGAACTTGGAGCAAATCCAGTGCTGATGAAAGGCGAGAATCTTGAAGAAAAAATGAAGGTAGAGGACAGGCGAAGGAGGAAGGACGTCGTAACCCAGGTCGCAAAAAGTGTAAATAATGTGGAAGGGCAGTGGGAGATCACTGTTTCCAGAAGGGGTAGAAACGGAAGAGCAGCATGTGGTGGTGACGGAGGGTCCAAAATATAGGAAGGCAGGTCCGATAGTGGAGGATTATGATTAAGGAAGAGGCGAGGAAGAAGGTTGACAGGTCCTTTGTGCAAGAGGGTTAAACGGGCGCAGTGATTGGTAGACCAGTGGTGGTTGGTGCTGCGGAGGATGGTAGTGACGAAAGAGGTGTGATACCTTTCACGGTGACAGGCTGATGCCGGAGAGTCGGAGGAGAACATGGTGTTAAGGAGAGAAAATCCGGAGACAGAGGCTCGAAAACAGTAAATTGAACATCATAGTGAAGGCCCTCATCGCAGAGCAGGTTGAACGTGTGAAGTGAGGAAGCGGAGGGCCCAAAGGCCGGAAGCGGAGGATGATCTTCGGAGGGCAGGTTTGGGTTCAGAATTGGTCTGTTGAATGTTGGAAAAGGAAGCGGAAGCCGCAGAGAATCCGAAGGGAAGAATGCTGGAGACGAACGGGGGTCTGCGCTAAGAGGAAGCTTAACCAGGGGTGATGGTAGTAGCGGAGGCGGAAAGGCAGAGGTTGGTGCAGACGGTGCGGAAGAGGCCTCCAGGGCGGAGGTTGTGAAAGAGAATCCAAATTTTCGGAAGCCCCCCTCTGGGCAGCAGAGGGGAAGTGGGAGGTGAGTTTATGAAAAACCGCGGAGGGCGGTTGTCGAGGTTGTCGGTAAAGGCAGGAGTGTGCCATAGGAAGACGATCAGAACGCCGAGCAGATGCTTGGGTAATGTAGGGACGATGGAGGGGAAAGTGGCCCTCTTCAGATGAAGGAACCATGACGTCTGGTTGTGAGGGTGCAGGAAATCCGCAGGTCCGAACCGAGTGAATGCCATGACAGGCAAGATCGAGCGGAGGCAGCTTCGTACTGAGAGGAGCTGTGAAGCATGTCGGTCAAAGACGAAGAAACGGCAGTCCGTGAAACGGAGGCGGAGGCGCATGAATGGGACGCGCTTTTTGATGGGAAGGGGGAATAACCTATGGGCTGGATAATTACCTTCCCTTCTTCAGTGGATCTTCTCAGTCGGGAAGGATGGCGACGATCGCTGGACGGCGTCACGTTGCTGCACTTTTGCAGCGGTGCTGACGATCGGCCACGCAGCTATAGCCGTTCTAGGCCAGTCGTCAGTTCTGGTTAGTCTAAAGCGTAGCACAGTTGCGTTTAGCTGATCTAAAGCCCTATCTGGTTGACAAACCATTTTGTCTTTCCGCTGGCACACGTCCGTCCTCGCCAACATCTTGGTACAGAGAGCAGCACGACCACACACTGCACGTGTCGCAACAATGTCGTGCCTCACTTTTTTGCAGTCTGGGCACGAACCGCCAAAATGGTTCGCGCCATTTTCCCATCATCATTCCCGGTCAGCGGATCCCGAAAGGGAGCGGCAGACGAGGGGCTTCCCGACGGAAGGGAGGGCGGAGGCAGTAAAACCCAACAGGGCGGAGGAGAGTCTGTCTGCATCGAAGGTAGGCACTTTAGTTGTCCAGAAGAGCCGCGGAGGGCGGAGCCAAAACGGAGGAGCCCTTCCGTGGGGCTGAGGTATGCGGAGGGCCAGGCGGGGAAAGCTCAGAGCGACCACACACGGCGATCGCCCTAGGAAAACTGATGCCAACGGAAGGCTGTGCTGGAGCTTATACAAGCCGACCTAGGCCCGCGTGTACGCAGTACCATACGAGCCCGGTAGGGAAGACAACTTTCAAGATTCTAGGGGAAAATATGCTCAAAAGGGGGGAACTGCTATTAAAACAGGTAATGTATATTCGTCGGCTATAAAAAAAATTGTCACTTCCACCTCTATCCCACTTCCCTCCACCCTGCTCGCGTCCATCCATTCTTTTTTTGCTGTGAACGCTAGATTCTGTGCAGGGATAGATTGAGAAGCAGTGTACTTACTGATGGTTTACTTGGGCCCGGCACCCTTGACATAATTTGTATAACGGAAACTTGGACTAATGAATATTTGACCGATTCCATGATATAACCTAAAGATTACGCGGTATACCGAAATGATAGGGATACCTTAGGTGGAGGTGCCTGTGTGCTAGTTTCTGACAAAATTAAGGTAATTAAGGGACCTTGTTCGCCCCCAGATATGAAGAATACTCAGGATCTTGTCCTTGATTTGCTGTTATTAGGTGGTAAAATTCGTCTAATCCTTATTTATCACCCACCACGTGACTCTAGGGATGAGGAGCAGTGCCTGTTACTGAATAACTTCTTGTTGTCTGCTATTAATGTCGATTATAGTGCCGTCTTATTGGGCGATTTCAATAAGCCAGGAATTGACTGGTGCAATTTGACAACTGCTAACTGCCGCGATGAATCGCGAGGGAAACCCTTCTCCAATCAAATGGATTTACTCAAATGGTTAGTTTTCCCACCAAAGGTGATAATGTTTTAGATTTGGTTTTTACTAATAGCCTAGGCACTGTCTTTGGTGGCAGTTGTGAGCCGCCATTCTCTGGGGCGGATGATCCACCACACGTTTCCATTGGTTTCAAGATTGCTGGTATTTGCGGCCAAGTTACTAAACCAGGGGGTCGATGTTTCGCTGCTGCTGACTACCAGTTAGCATCAGATTTATTAGATGGAGTTGTGTGGTCCAATATTTTGACCGACAATCTAAGTGTAAATGAAATGTGGATCTCATTCCTTGATACGGTTAATGATGTTGTGGACAATTGTGCACCATTGAGGTCCACTTCTGTTAGGGTAAACCAAAGAAGTAAAGAGGTTAAAATTGGTTTTTACCATCGTAAAATTACTTACCTTCAGTACTCATGCTAAATTCGGCAAATTTTGCTTTTCCCAAGCTCAAACTAAAATTTCCTTTAAATTTTGATTTCAACCCCAGTTGCCCGTTTTCTCCGCCAGGCACGCTGCGCAGTCATACCTGCTGCAGCCGCCTGCCTCCCGTGGGGAAAACCCCATTCGCTTTGAACCTTTCTTGTTCCTTAGCGGGGAGGTGGGTGGGTTGTACTGAAGGTAAGTAATTTTACGATAGTAAAAACCAATTTTAACCTGTTAAAATTCTTGTTTCTTACTATCTGCAAATTACTTACCTTCAGTACTCATGCTGACTTTGTCGTTTCGGGGGCGGGCTCTAGGAACCTGTGTTTTTTTTTTTTTTTTTTTTTTTACCATCAGCTTAATTTTTAGGATTTCTAACCTGAATCTCGTTCTTTTCCTCATTCTTAGGTGTCTTACTCTGCCGCTGTCGGTGCACTGGTTCATCTTAGACCCAGTTCACCTTTCCCTTGCGTCACTTCGGCTATCTTGCACTTGTCGTCTACTGTCCCTTCTTAGATCCAGTGACGACATTCCGAGCCACCACGTCCGCTCCAGATTCACCACTTATATCTCTTAGATAGTGGCGAATGAA
>JAHWFP010240959.1:0-28391 GCA_023313725.1 Lithobius niger
TGGGTGGGGTCGTAATTGGATGTGTCGAACCACTCCCCCGTCTCCTCGGCCATATCCGCGTAGAGATCCTCGGTCTCGATGGAGTAGAACAGACTGTCCGTGTCGGTAAAGAGTAATGACGCATTGTCTCCGTAATTGGGTTTGATGTACCCGTAGTGGAAGTGGTACATCAACAATTTGGACAACTCCAGGTTGGTGAAACGGGAATATATGGGAAGGTCGCAGTCTTTCGTCCTGGCATTCAGTAGTACGGAGGTTAGGCGCTCATTGAGGATTTGGAACGAGTCAGCGTGAGGAAGTGAGGTGTACTTGTTAATTAATAAAGCAAAGTCTAGTGGTGGAAGAGAGGATTCTATGTGCCATATGCAAATTGCCTAATGAATGCAATGTCTGTCCAACAAATAATGTTCAGTAACTGATATACTCACAGTAGTTTATTCTGATATGCAGTTGCAGCAATTGCCTACACTCCATAAGTAATAATAAAGCTGAATAGTTGTTGCATACTTGAACAAACACAAATTAAAAGTCAACTCGAACAACTGCTGAACCACGTCATCACCCATGGGGGCAGCCATGACAGTTCTTCTCCAACATTACCCAGAGTCCACCTCAGAACACACAAAGTCCCCTGGTGGGTGAACTGATCCCGAATAATTTTTTTTTTACAGCAGCTTAACTAAACTAACCAGTATTTAATGTTGGGACAAACTTAAATAGCTACAGACATTTATAAATACTTCAGTTTGATTACTGCCAATTATTTACACTATTTAACATTTAGGAAACTTATTCAATTCCATTGAATATTAAACTGTTCGTTGTGTTACTGTGAAAGTTTTCGTCAAATTCAGTGTTATAATTTAGAGAATTAAAATATTTACCGCTCATTTTCACAAACAAGCAAGAGCTGGGCGCAAAGTGGAAGCTTGGGTTGGTGAAAGCGTTACCCACAAAATACGGGAGGCCATGACGACGAGCGGCAGTTATGGATTCGAAAGCAGACGACGACGATGTAGTAATGTAGTGAACACAAGAAAACTTTTGTCGTGATGCCTGAGGAAGATGGCAGTCAGCCATTGAAAATTTGCAAGACGTAGACACTGTCTTGTTTGTGAAAATGAGCGGTAAATATTTTAATTCTCCAAATTATAACACTAAATTATTCAATTCCCAAGAAAACTTAGGCTCCATACCACAAAATGGTTAATTAAGAAAAACCAACACTTGGGTAATAACAATCCGCCCCCTTTTTTTCTACTTAAACAAAAATGCATGTATCCCTGTGAATATTGATATCGCAGCATAGCATCCCGGATCCTTTCAAAAGGAACTCTGGTCAAAGGCTTAGTAAAAACATCTGCTATGTTGTCTCTGGTAGGGACATGAATCAGGTTAAATTCTTTCTCCGACAAGGCTTCCCTAACAAACTTGTACCTCATATCTTTGGGCTTTGTTTGCATTCGTTCAGTGTTATCTTTTGAAAAAGCTACGGCAGACTGATTGTCACAAAATATAACTGGGGGCAAACTAACCGGTAACCATGACAATTCTTTACAAATAGTGCACAACCAGCGAGACTCAATAACAACTGTCGAGAGGGCGATAAACTCAGCCTCCATGGTTGACAGTGCAATACACCTCTGTTTTGCACTCTCCAAGTCACAGGAACCCCCGCTAGCATACCAACATACCCAGACCATGATTTTCGGTCATCCACATAGGATGCCCAAGATGCATCTACAAAAAACTTAAGTGAACAATTGCCTTCTCTATGAACATCGTCACAGGAAATCACCAAATCCCTAGTTTCATACACATAACCTCTTCTCTCTCTCAGGAGAGACCAATGACTCTCTTCAGGAGAGACCAATGTCCATCCGAAGGGCAACTGTTGAATTGTGATAACACGGTAACGGCAAACTGAATGTCGGGTCAGGTGCGTGATGCAGGAAACATCAGGGCTTCTATTAACGACCTTTAACGGGTGCACTTTGTTTCATCGGTGTCAACCGGACACTCTTCTTTGGACAACTTTGAACGTGCATCTAATGGAACGGTGACTTCCTTAGGCCATCTAGTTTGAAACGGTTAACAATTTTCTCGATGTATTCCTTCTGATGTATCACAGGATAACTGCCCCTACCTTCAGATTCGACGCCTAGAAAACGGCGAATAGCTCCAAGGTCCTTGATGTCGTATCTCTGTCCGTAAGCTCTTCACTTCATTTAAAACTTTGTTATTCCTGGCGAAAACGGCCAAATCATCTACATATACCAGGATAACAGCATCTCTTCTTACCATGTAGATGCAATTGGTTGCACATAACTTAAAAAAACCCAAACTGCAAAGAGCCGTATCGAGTTCCTTAAACCATAAGTGGCCAGCCTGATGTAAACCATATAGTCCTCGATGCAATCGCCAAACACAATTTCTGGCCTCCTGATAACCCTTGGCAGGATTCATATAGGTTTCATCTGTAAGAACTCCATACAAATAGGCACATCTGACGTCAAGATGACAGTGTACCCAGCCCATACAAGCTACAAGAATAATAAAGAAGAACCGCACTAGGGTAAAAGCAATCACCGGCGAATAAGATTCCACGTAGTCAACACCAAAAGTCTGAGCAAATCCCTGAGCCACTAAACGGGTCCGAAAACGAGCAGTTTTGCCTTTGGCGTTTTTCTTTAACGCATAAACCCACCGAGAACCGATAACTTTCTTCTCTGAGTTCTTGGGTGTAACAGTGTAGACTTTTCGGTCACGAAGAACATTAACTTCATTATCCATAGCTCGCTTCCACTGAGCCGCCTCAGGTGAGGCCATCGCGTTTGCATATGTTGAGGGAATCTTCACTTCCACACAGTTTGCTTTAGGTTGTACATCTTCATCTTCTATCTCATTTAGGGAGAGAAAATCCTCAGTCGATGAGTCTGAATGAGTCTGAATGGTTGAGTGGAGGTAGGCCTCCAACCGCTCCTATAACACAAACAGGATTCTTCCTGGAAAAATCAAACGTCTCGGGATCAAAGTCCATTCCTTCCGCACCGCAATAACGCTGAACATCTGCATTTGACCTCATCGTAGGGCCACCCATGTACCGATAGTATATGTCCGAAGAACCAGCACGAACTCCGGTACTTCTAGCAATAGCTATGCGTTCCCATCCGGGGAAAGGACGCACAACGTTCTGCTGGGGCGTAGGTACTGGCACCACTCCCGGTGCATGCAAAGGCATTAAGACAGGCTGTAAATTTCTTGGGATTGGAGTAGGAGAGTAGATCATCTTGATCAACTTTTTGCTCATAGGTCCAGTCAAAATCAAACACCATTATTTCTTCCTTGGTTCCGATGCCAGTCCGCTTAGCATTTGGAGCGTATAAAACATCGTTAATTCGGAAGATTTCCCCAGTCTTTAACAATCATAAACGGATGTCCCCGATGCCCATTATTGCAGAATGTCTTTCTGCGATATCTGCCGGTGGAACGTCTAACGGTCTGAAGTTTAGGAAGTATCTCTTGTGTGGGCGAAAATGGTGAGTTGCTGCTGTGTCTTAGTGTCCATTCATCATGTTCTTGGCATCAACAATATTAGCCTTAACAAAATATGCAGATGCTTCTTCAGCAGCAGTGTAATCAGAATGGGATGACCCTCTTCCTTGAACGACTTTCTTCGGCAAGCGGAAATTTCTAGCCATGTGGCCTTCTTTGTTGCAGTTATAACAGACTATTGGTCTGCGACGAGCATGCATTCTGTTGCCTTTGAAAATTCCGAGTCTTAGGTCGGCTTTGCTGGTCTTCCTTCCTTGACACAGAAACAGTTAAGGCCTGTCCTTGGGTCTTGAGCAAAAACCTTCTGGGTTGTGACGGTCCCATTCGGACAACAAACGCTCTTTTACAGTCATAGATACAAAGTCTGCATCATCCAAGTAATACAAGCGCTCGACCACCGAATACCACTTCTCAGATAACCCACTCAACATCTGAAATGCAATTTCATCGTCTTCTATGTTTCACCCGCGTCTTTTAATTCAGCTGCAGCATTTCGGATTCTTGATAGAAACATTGCCATGGACTCATTTTCACTCATACGGAGCAGAACGAATTTCTTTCTTAAATGGCCTACCCGCGCTCTAGATTTTGGTTCAAATATTCCGTTAAGGGTGTCCCAAGCTTCCACAGCTGACTGAGCAACTTCTAATAGTGGTTTCAGGTCTGCACTGACGCCCAATACAATAGTCGCCAGTGCCCTACTACGCCAATAATTAAATCTAGCAATGGATCCTGGCAAACTCTCTTCAACTACAGCTGTTGGACAAACCTCAACACCTTGCGCTATAAAACCTTCCAATCCACGTTCCATCAGGAACATACGCATGTCGAAACGCCATGACTTATAGTTTGTTTCAGTCAACTTTGGAAGTCGTAAACTTGTCCCACTAGAACCCAACTCTCCATACTCATTCATATTACCGTTAAGGTCAGTTGTCCAGAAAACTTCCTATAGACCAACCATACTTGGATATGAATGCATAGCATCACACTGCACACTACACTGCATACTCGTGTCCAAACCGAAGTCCAAGTACATGCATCCACACCAAAGGAATATATTTCACAAATCCTCATTCTTCATAAATCCTCATGCTTCCTAGGTGACTGAGCCCATAACCCTGTTAATGTCCCTGTTAAGTCTAGTGGTGGAAGAGAGGATTCTACGTGCCATATGCAAATAGCCTAATGATGCAATGTCTGTCCAACAAATAATGTTCAGTCACTCATAATACTCAAAGTAGTTTATTCTAATATGCAGTTGTAGCAATTGCCTACACTCCATAAATAATAATAAAGCTGAATAGTTGTTGCATACTTGAACAAACACAAATTAAAAGTCAACTCAAACAACTACTGAACCACATCATCACCCATGGGGGCAGCCACGACCGTTCTTCTTCAACATTACCCAGAGTCTACCACAGAACACAGAAAGTCCCCTGGTGGGTGAACTGATCGCTAATATATTTTTTTTTTTACAACAGTTGTACTAAACTAACCAGTATTTAACCTTGGGAGAAAGTTAAATAGCTACAAACATTTATAAATACTTCAGTTTGATTACTGCCAATTATTTACACTATTTAACGTTTAGGAAACTTACTCAATTCCCAAGAAAACTTAGGCTGCATACCACAAAATGGTTAATTAAGAAAAACCAACACTTGGGTAATAACAGAGAACGTGTGTTTGGGTTGACGTGGACATGTGTGTTTGGGTTGACGAGAACGTGTGTTTGGGTTGACGAGAACGTGTGTTTTGGGTTGACGTGGACGTGAGCTTGGGTTCCGAGTTACGACCGGTTAATTGCAAAATTAACTCGGTGGCGGCGTAGGGTACACTCGTGGAATCCAATTTCCGACTCGTTTCGCTCTTGGAGTAGCAGTATCCGAGTTATGGTCAGTTAATTGTAAAATGAACTCGGTGGTGGCGTAGGGTGCCCTCGTGGAAACGAATCCCGATCCATTCGCTCTAGGACTAGCAGTTCCCGAGTTACGGGTCGGTTAATTGTAAAATGAACTCTGCGGTGGCATAGGGCACACTCGGGGAGGCCAAATCCCGAGCCATTTCGCTCCAGGACTAGCAGCTCGCGAGTTATGGTCGGTTAATTGTAAAATGAACTCGGCGGTGATGTAGGTCACTCTCGGGAAGCCAAATCCCAAGCCATTTTGCTCCAGTACTAGCGGTTCCCGAGTTACTGTCGGTTAATTGTAAAATGAACTCTGTGGTGATGTAGGGCACACTCAGGGAAGCGAATCCCGACCCATTTTGCTTTAGGACTAGCAGTTCCTGAGTTACAGCCGGTTAATTGCAAAATGTGCTAGGCAGTTGGGTAGGGTGCACTCGGGGAAGCCAAATCTCGAGCCATTTTTCTCCAGGACCAGCAGTTCCCGAGTTACGGCCGGTTAATCTCAAAATGAACTCGACGGCATAGGACACACTCGGGGAAGCCGAATCCCCGAGCCTTTTTGCTCTAGGACTAGCAGTTCGCGCATCAAGCCCGCGGGTCCGCACTGCCTTGAGACGTTGTGCAGGGTCGATCAAAAAACTTTTCATATATAAAGTAAAAGCTGCTTATACACAACTTAGCTTCTAACCCGCAACTCGAAAATGGATTCCGAGACTCGATACCAGTGTCATTTCCCCAGACAACGCGGATACTGCCCCGAAGAGGCTATCCCCCTCACTCTGATTCGGCCAAACCCGGTGACCGGAAAGTGCATAAAGTGGTAAAAGGTGATGGGTGTTGTTCATGGAGATGTAAGCCCGGAGGAGGTATTATCTGGGATGATTGCGGACACTGCGGATATGGAGCTGTCAATGAATTTGAAGATTATGAGCAACCCGAAGAAGAAGTATGAGTAACGTTACTGACCTTTCCCCGATCAACGCAGGTACCGCCCTAAAGCGGTAGCTCCCCTCACCGTGAAACGGCTCAGCCGGGAAGGAGGTAAAGGCTGCGAAGATGGACCCGTTGTGGGGTTTGGAGCACCCCTCGAACCCAAGCAAACCCGAGTCCCTCGACTACGAAACGTATAGAATTCAGCACCCGCGTCCTAGGCATCGTACGTGACCCTATTTCGGTCCTAGACATTATTAGGCTTTAACCCGCATTTCCAACAGACCGGCTATACCATCGGAGTACTTAGGTCTCCCGCAGGTCCGACCAAGATGGGCAGGCGGTCGTGCCCCCATCCTAATACCAACCCATCCCCTACAATACCATCCCATCCCATCCCATCCCTCCAATAACTGCAGCCTTGACGCGGCAGAGCGGCTCAGTACCCCGATGATACGAGGGGGATGCCGGTAGCAGTGAAATGAACTTCGCGGTAACCCGACCGAAGGGGAGACCGGATTCCCGAGTAACGGCCAGAGCCGGGGAAACAACTTTCGAACCGTTTAGCTCTAAGACCAGCTGTTCTCGAGTACAACCAGTTAAGTCGAAATGTGGGGAGTTGGGGGGGGGGGGGGTAACTTCCCAAAAATGACGGTAACCAAGTTCCGGGGAGGGCCACGTGTAGGGTACAGCCTGGGGAACCCACATCTCGAACGGTTTTGCTCTAGGACCAGCGGTTCTCGAGTTATGGGGGGGTGGGCCACCTTCCCAAAAATGGTGGTACCCAGGTTCCGGTTAGACCCACGCGTAGGGTACAACCTGGGGACGCCAAATCGGTTCCCGAGTTATTGAGGTGAGTCAATTTCCAAAAATGTTGGTACCCCCCATTTTCAGGAGGGCCACACGTAGGGCACAGCCCGGGGATACTGATTTGTTCTAGGACCAACGGTTCCCGAGTTATTGGGGTGGGTCAACGCCATCAGTTAGCTGGAAACCCCGGTGGGTGCCCGAATTTCGATCAGTTTTGCTCTAGGACCAACAGTTCCCAAGTTATGGGAATTTTAAATAATTTCGGGAATTGAAACTGAAACTAGGAAAATGGTGGCATTTCCGGTTCCATGCACTCTTCAATATGGTGGCACTTCGGTTCCTTTAAAGACAGGAAGTGACGTCATTCAAAATGGCGGGCCGGATGAGACGTCAAGACCGTCCAAATTGATGGTCTTCTTCCTAGATGGTGGCACTTCCGGCTTACATGGGGGCGGCCATCTTGATGTCTTGTGTCCTAGTCGAATCCCCTACTATCATACTACTCACAAACCCAGTTTCACCTGGCCAACCGCTATGGCGTAGCGGTGGGTGCTATGACGGGGAAGTGCTTGTAACACGTACCAATATCTGGTATATCTTGTGGAGTGTAAATTACTTATTACTGCTTGGTTTGACTGAATGTTTCAACAAACGTTGCTCGTCTACTGGCCCGATGAGGGAATAGAGCGTCTAAGCCTGGACTACCGGGGTTTAAGTAAAATAAATCTAACAGCGCTGCCACCAGGTGGGCGTTAAGTTAACGGCGGAGTTGAAATTATAAAAATTGTTCTAAAATTTAAAACTCAAACTGATAATCGACTAGTATGCAAACTGGCATTTACTCTTGGTTTAATTAACAATTTATATGAACACTTTTCATTTCAACTAGTTTACAAATAGACTTTTAGTTTAAAAGCAATGACTCTCAGAATTTACATTGAAATTCGGCAGTAAAAAAACTACATAAAAGTTCTCAAAAGATTTCGACTAAACTAAAATCGGGGTCAAGCGTGGACCAACGCAAACAGGTAGGTGGCCGAATTACTACCACGCGATGCTTGACCCCTGCACCAAAGAGAAATAGTGCGCATGTAAAAACGTTATTTCATTAGTTATTAATAGCTAATCACCCAAAACAAACTTTCATATGAATAATGTGGATTAGTAAGCCTGATTACAGCGACACAAATTACTCATACACTGCAGTTTATTAAAACCCAAAATATTGCGTTTTTCTCCGCCAATCGACCAAAATCAAGATGGCTGCTTCCTCTCCGGTCCCGTTTTTCAAGCGTCAGGCTGCAGGAAAGGCTTTGACAAGCTCTCTGAAGCAGACGGTTTTGAATGTGTACAGCAAACTTCGGCAAAAGGATCCACTTAAAAGCGTGAAGACCATTGTAGCTGAAACAGCAGAATTAACTGGAATTTCGAAGACTTCCATCTTCAGTATAAAGGCCGAGTTCCGTTCAAGTGCGGGCCGCTTGACCACTCCCGTGAAAAGGCGTCCTGGCTCCGTCGGTAAACGATCGCGGCTGAAAATTTACGACGACTTCACGCAGTCAGCAATCCGAAGAAAGGTGCACAATTTTTTTTTGAACAACGAAATTCCCACAGTTAAGAAGGTAAGAGAAGCAGTGAATGCTGATGATAGCCTACCAAATTTTGGAATGACGTCCATGAGAGGCATGTTGAAAGATTTAAATTTTGTGTTTCGCAAACGCAGCCGAAATTCGTTACTTATTGAACGGGATGACATCGTGTTGTGGCGCAGACGGTATTTACGGGCAATTAGACAACATCGAGATTCAAAACGAACAATTTATTTTCTGGATGAAACTTGGGTGAATGCTGGCCACACCAAATCAAAAGTATGGCAAGATTCAACTGTAAAAAGTAGCAAGCAAGCGTTTTTAGAAGGATTAACGACAGGTTTAAAGGCACCAAGTGGAAAGGGTGGTCGTTTAATAGTACTACTTGCAGGAAATGAAGATGGTTTTGTGCCTGGTGCTGAGCTTGTATTTGCAGCAAAAAAAGGAACAGGGGACTACCATGACGAAATGGATGGGAAGCGATTCGAAAAATGGTTTACTGATCAACTTTTGCCCAACATTAAACCAAACAGTGTCATTGTAATGGACAACGCTCCGTATCACTCTGTCAAACTGGAGAAAATTCCGACCATGTCAACATTGAAAGACGAAATGCGAGCTTGGTTGACTGAAAAATCGATTGCGTAGGATGAATCCATGCTCAAGAAAGAATTAATGGAGTTAGTTGATGGAATGAAGAAGCAATATGACAAGTACAAGATTGACACCATTGCCTTAATGCATGGCCATACTGTGTTAAGAATTCCTCCATACCACTGCGAACTTAATCCCATTGAAATGGTGTGGAGCATCGTTAAAGGATGTATTGCAGCTGAAAATCGATCATTTAAAATGAATGAAATTCAACAATTGATGCCAACAGCATTTTCGCAAGCAACTGCTGAAAAATGGACCAACTGCGTCAACCACGTGAAGAAAGACGAAGAGCTGATGTGGAAATCAGACGGCTTGTCTGATATTATTGTTGAGAAACTTCAATTTACCATTAATGGATCAAGTGACGAAGTTTCAAGTATGGAAGAGGAAAGTGACTCTGCTTTGAGTGGAATTGAAGATATTGCTGAATAAACACAATCATTACCGTCTGCTGAAAAAACGGCCCTTTTCAGGGCCACCAAATTCAGGAAAGAGACCAAGTTCCTTGTTTTTTTTGTTTTTTTTTTCAATAAACTAATAAAATATTAAAAACCAAAACCCAACACCCCCTCCCTACTTCCCCTCCTTTATTATTAACCACCTGTTATAACAAAAAATAGCCTAATCTGATTCCAAAATGATTGAAAATTGTTGCCTCCAGATTCACTAAAGATACCACTTTCCTTTTTTTTTTATTAAGGTCTTAATAAACTAATACAGTTTTTTTTTTTGGTTTCGTTCTCTTTTTTTTTTTGCTTTCATTCCCTTTTATTTTGCTTTCGTTCTTATTTGTATAGCGCAGATTATAACAATGAACGAAAGCAAAATAAAAGAGAAAGAAACCAAACAAAAAAAAAGAAAGGACAAAACCAACGTAAAAAATACGTAAAATGTTAAAACCAAAGCCCCTCCCCCTCCGTTGCTCATCCTGGTTATTAATAGCCTGTAAAAAAAATTAGTCCGAATTTTAAACTATTGTAAGTTCTTGCTACCAGAATCACTCAAAAGTCCAATTTCCTTGCTTTTAAGGTGTTGAAAACTAATTAAACACTTAAAAATTTAAGTGCAACCGTCCCCCCCCCCTCCCCCCACCTGGCCATTTTCCCCTTCCATATTTATTATCACTAATGATAAAAAACAACATTATTCAAGTCTAAAAATATTGCAAGTTGTTTTCCCTTACGTTTGGCCGCTAGCCTAAGCTAAGTCAAGAAGACGTAAACAAAGCGGAGGAATATCTTAATTCGTAAGTAGTCCGTGATTAGTCCTTGAGCTCTGTTCGCGTTGGTCCACGGTTGACCCCGATTTTAGTTTAGACATACAGTTTTGGTGTTCCTAATAACTCATAGTTGCAAACTTACCTTACATTTAACAAAATAGTCTGTTACAAGAAAATCTACCAAAGTGTTTTCAAATAATCGTTCACGTTGACACAAGCTTGGGGTTATCAGGGTCCTACCATTGAAGGGCATTGCTTCAGTAATAACGTTCCTACAGGATCTTGGGTGAATCAAAGTATTTTTAGCCTAACATGTAGTTCTAGCAAAAGTAGAAAAAAGGCTGGTTTTTAGGAAGGTACCCGTAAACCCTAAAGTTTATGGGGAGACTTAAGTCGAAAATGCTGATGGCGTATGGAGTAAACAATTTCGAAAGCACGCGCTTCAGACACCAATGATCTCGACTGCACGTTTGATCTGGACTGCCCATTTGTTGTCAAGGATGGTGGCCAGATTCTATATTTTCATATGCTGGTCTTATGTTCTTGAGGGGCACTTGTTTGTTGGCCAGATGTTTAATGGCGAGTGACAGGGCTCTAAGGTGAAAATATTGTGGGTGTTGGACTTCAGCAAAACAATGGATTTGTCCCAGGCAATTTCATGTTTCATTTTAAAGTGATGTTGTGCAATGCCATTCGTCAATACACCATTAACAGTGTCACTGACATTTTCTTTGAGGCCGCTTGTAACATCCGTTGTGTTTCTCCGACATAAATCGCATTGCATTTAGTACAGGGAACACTGTACACAACTGCTTTTTGTTGAAGTAAGTGAGCTGAAGGTTTGGGAACTTATGAAAATGGTGCACCCGGGGGCTTCTCCCGCGTGGGGGGGGGGGGGGGGGGTGGATAGGTGTCTGACTTCAACAGGCCAGGTGCTGCTTCGGGTGTTATACTTGTGTACAGGTTTGGTAACCACAGGTAGCGGGAAGGGGGAACTTGTGGGGATTGGGGCGTCGGGGGGAGGAAGAGCCGGTAAAGAAGGTGGACGTTGGACTGTCTTGAATGGGTTTTTAAGATTAAGGGGTTCCTGTGGAAGCACTTGAGTCCTTTTTCTCTGAGCACTTTATGTACACATTCACTTCTACCTGGTACATGTTACAATTTCGTATGGCTTACTGCTCTCCTGCTAATTTGGGGTCTTCACTTGAGATCTTCTAACTAGCGCACAACTCCACGCATTCTTTGTTTCGACATTGATGCGTCTGGTGGGATAACCTAGAAGCAAGAATCGTTGCACATTCATCCCATACTGTCACCACCACCACCAACTGGCAAGTTCAACACCCACAATGATTTTCACCTTAGAGCCCTTGAGTCAGTCGCCACTAAACATCTGACCAACAAAGAAGTACCCCTCATGAATATAATAAGACCAGCATATGAAAGCATCTACCAACTCGTTAAGCCGACTCTGGCCGTCATACTTGACAACAAATGGCAGACCAGATCAAACGTGCAGTCGAAATCAACGATGTCTGAAGCGCGTGCTTTCGAAATTGTTTACTCCATACGATGTAGCCACCATTACCTATTGCATGAAACTTTCCGAAGAAGGTGAATGACAATTTCACTGAAAATTTAAAGAAGAACTCAATAGTGTTCTCCTATTGTGGTATTGTGCTTCGATTGTTATGATGTCTACTGCATACCATTGTAAACGCCTATTACCGGTTTTCGCTAAAATAAAAGTTTCAAAGTTAAACTAGTCAACAGAAGAACTACTACCTGTGCCTGGCATGGCAACATTTGGATAGGACATCTCTACCTCCTGACTGGCGTAGTGACTGTTTGGCTGTTGTCTGGTGACTGAATGGAAAGTGCAGGCTGGTTTTATACTACGGGGTCGTATTCTCAGCCCCCCACCACGGACACACGAGGGAACGATGCTGCTCTGATTGGCTGATCGGCTTAAGAGGAAGAGATGACTGCATTCAGACAGGCTTAGAGCCGTTCGATATGTAGGAGCAGTTTGAAGGAGACCAGGCAGGCAAAAAAAGGTGCAATTCAAGTAACTTGAGTTTAAAAAGTGAAAAGCCTTGTTTACTTTTGTTAGGTCATGTGACCAGTATTAATTTTTGTTTTACAACTTCCCCAAATATATTCTTGCATAATTAGATTTGAAGCCTCTGTGTATGTATAATAGTTCTGCTATTTATTCATTAAGGTTCAGTTTAGTCCTATGTTAAATAGTTTGTTAAAAGGGGGCATAAATTTCCTTTATTTTTATTGCACTTCCTGTTTGCTGGTTTCATCTTTTGGGGGTTGTTGGTTTTTTTCCAAGATGGCTGCCCCCATGTGGTGGATAGGCTTGATGGATGGGAGCAGCATGTAAGTTGCAAGTGTTGTATCCCTAACTAATGTCTTCCATGGACAATAAATGGTTGAAAAACAAGCTGGGTATGTACTTTATAATGTGTTTACAAAGCCACAGCCATTGATATTTCAACAAATGGTAGCAGAGCGTGGTTTGGACTGGCTTTGTGGTGTATCAATATGTGTATGGTGTGGCTTTGCCAGCAAGATTCAACCTTAATCTTCTGCCATCCATCAGTTTTAAGATATCTTGAGTAGTTATGAAGTATCCTGGGATAAATATAATGCACAGTTATGCTGAATTTCAAGTTTTAAACTGGATTATGACTGTTTATTGAGGGAACCTCATTATAGTAACATTCCTGCATTGAATTTCGTTATATCGAGGGTTTTCCTTTTGTGAGCAGCCACTTAAACTGCAGGTAGCTACTAGCATTTGTCTGTATTGTGGAACTAATGTTAAAAAGCTTACCCACACAAGTTTGAATGCTACAAATAATGGTTTAGGATTAATGAATGGTAGTGTTGGAAAGAAAAGACAGTGTAGGCCTACATTAACAACACCTGCTGTCCATGTGGTTGGTGTTCACTGAGGCTTGTGGCATCAGCACATTACCCATCACTCTGGATTTCCTGCATTTCACAGTTTTTAGGCGTGAAATGGCTATGGAAACCAGCTCAACGGGAACGATCGCCATAGAGAAGCTCACATCAGAGAATTATGAGACATGGTGTACAGATGCAAAGTTTCTACTCATGTCAAAAGGCTTATGGGGGTTTGTGGATGGGACGGAACCTGCACTTGAACCCGAAGCATCGGTGAAAGAGAGGCAAAATAGGAAGATTCGTGGAGAACAAGCCTTAGCCCTAATTTGTTTGTCTGTGTCTACTGCACTCAAGAATGTCGTAGCTACTGCATCAGATGCTGAAGCCGCTTGGGTTGAATTGGCAGGAATATTTCAGCCCACGTCACGTGCTCGACAAGCTAAATTACGTCGTGAATTTTTAGCACTAAAACTTAAGCCGGATGAAGAAATGGCTGTGTTTTTGGCGAGAGTCGATAGAAAGGCCCAGGATCTCAAAAACATTAATGTGGATAATGAAATCGCTTACCAATACCTGGACTTCTTACCTAAGGTATTTGAACATACTGTACAAATGATCTATCATTGGGCAGACAGCCAGTTCACCCCCAAACTCGTTCGGGAACAATTGTTAAGCGAATGGAATCGACAAAAAATGAAGAGTCTGGATGGTCTTTCCGAAGATGCAGATGTCGCAAAAGCGTTCGCTGCATTCCAAAAACAGTATGTCCCAGGAAAAAGATCTACCGAAAACGGATCACTGTCAAGTACAGCGGCATCTGGTTCATCAAGAACGGCGAGTACGCTGTCATGCTTCAATTGTGGCCATGTCGGCCATTTCCAAAGGGAATGCCCCCATTCGGCGAGGAATTCACAAAGTGGTCCATCCAACACCGTGTCCAGGGGCCGAGGAGGTCGTTGGAGAAATCGTCGTGGTGGTAAACGTGGAGGTCACATAGTCGAGAGAGGTGCATTTTATGTATCAACAATGGAAGATGAAAGATCAAGTTTGAGTGACATGTCAGTGAAAACTCTGACCGTGGATGCTGTCAATAAGCCATCAATTGAGCAGAGACATGATTGGTACCTTGATTCGGCGACAACCGATCACATTTGTAACCAAAAAGCTCTCTTCAAGGGCTTAAGACCTGTAAGTAACATGAAAGTGTCCATGGGTGAGGGCACATCCTTAATACAGGGCATTGGTGATGTGATTTTCATGGTAAGAGAGGGTGGCAAACTGAAAGAGGTAACATTGAAAGATGTGCTATATATTCCAACATTTTCAAAACGGTTGATAAGTGTGTCCCGCATTGATGCTGCAGGCTATCATGTTAGTATTTATAATGGACAAATGTCGGTTTACTTGAATGATCCTAGCTCATGTCTGCTTGTTGGAGAAACATACAGAAAATTGTATAAAGTTAGGAATGTAGTAGAAGTAGATTATGGTTTTCATAGTGATAGGCCTAGCTTTGTAAATAGTACTGTGAAAACCTCTGCTCATGCAGTATCAAATGCCCCAGACAATAAGCCTACTAGTTACAAATCTTGTAAAGTTTCTTCAAACACTGGTAAAAAGGGAGACTTAGATTTATGGCATTCAAGGTTTGGCCACTTACATAAGAAGGGTATTATTACTATGGAGAAAAATGATGACGTCTATGGTCTAAAGTTGACCAAAACTGAATGTAATCAACACTGTGATGTTTGTGGAATTGCAAAATCCACACGAGCCAGTTTCCATGGGACTGACCATGTAAGGAGTACTAAACCCTTCCAATTACTCCATATGGACTTATGGGGGCCTAGTAGAACCAAATCATTAGGGGGCTCAAGATGTATGTACACTGTAACTGATGATTTTTCACGTTACTCATGGGTTTTCCCCCTAAAACGCAAGAGTGATGCCTTTTTGACATTTATAGCTTTCCAAGTTAAGGTGGAAAGAGAACTAAACACAAAGATTGTCTCAGTCAGGACAGACCGAGGAATGGAATTCTGTGCATCACAATTTGAGGAGTATCTTGCTGGTTTAGGAATAGCCAATGAGAGAACTAATGCGTACTCTGCCGAGATGAACGGGGTGGCAGAACGGGTTAATAGGACGCTCGTAGAGGGTATTAGATCTGTATTTATTGAGGTCAACCTGCCCCGTCATCTCTGGGCAGAACTCGCCGTAACTATGGCCTATTTGCGTAATAGATTTCCACATTCTAAAGTCCAGTATAACATACCTTACTGTCTGTTGTATAAGAAGGGATTATCTGTAAGGCACATCTTGAAACTTGGATCAAAATGTTATGTTCATATCTTGGGGAAAGGAAGGAACAAATTCGATGGAAAAGCCTGGGAAGGGGTGTTAGTCGGCTACGCTGTACGTGGCTACCGAATCTGGAATCCACTCAACAACCAAGTTGTGGAAAGTAAGCACGTTAAAATAGACGAAAATTGCTCGTGGCATGATCAGGCAAATTTCTATAGAAATCAGGAAATATCCAAAATGTTTAAGGTAGACCATGAATTGTAGGGATCGACCGAGTCCGGATATATCCGGATCCGGCACCGGATAATGCGATATCCGGATCCGGCCATTATATTGAGCCGGATACCCGTTGCAACACAACCAAAACATGTCGCCGTAAACATGTTGCATGCCTCGGTAAAATAAATCGACGTAAAATAACTAAGCGATCTACGTGTATAAAAAAATTGCAGATGTAATAATTACAGTGTAAATTAGTGCACAAAAATATATTGGGATAATCGTATTAGGTTTTCATAACTAAAAAAAAAAAGTTGAAATTCGACAACGTAAATGCGCTTACGAAAATATTCATCTTCCGTTGCAGTACATGGGATACCTTGAAACGATGGTCCTCTGGTTATTCTTTCATTACATCGTTGTTTACGGCTTACGAAATCCTGTTTTTACGTTTTTAATACCGTAGAAGTAGTTTAAAGTTGTTTTATTCCTAATTTATATTCGCTATCGGTGATAGTTTACAGCCGCCATCGCGCTCCAACTCTCTGCCGGCTGTCCGCAAATAGATGCGCACGTGCTAGCTTCAATGGCTTTGACCTTGACTCGCTTCGCGTGACGTCATTTGCGACTGGCCCCCGTCGCGATAGTGATCACGTGCTATACACGTGCCAATCGGGGAATCCCAGCTTTCCAACGCAACCAAGATGGCGGCCGTTTGTTTCGTTTTTGAGTTACGACAGCTTGAACCAAGGTCTAGTTTTAACAAACAAAAGCAATTTCACGTCAATTTTGATGAAACGGTCAATAAAAACATCAATTAAGGTAATTAAAAGATATTAAATTAAATCAATCCAAAATAGGCATGCCAAAGTACCTAATTCAGTCGGAATTACACCTCTGTTGTATGTAATGGCGGTTTTTCTTTGCAAATGGGGCTTTGAATCGACAGTGCGTTGGGAGTTTTAGAAACGGTTTTGAAGTGGCGATAAATCGCGGTTTGGACGCCAAGGGATTAAATTCGAAAAGTAAGACGGTTTAATGACGACATCAAAAACTAGCAAGAAATAATAGCATGATAAACCAAAGATGACTTCCATGTTGCAAGAGTCGAGACAGTTTTGTTCATAAAATGAAAAAAAAATACAGCTTTTTTTATGTTGGTTTCGTTCCTTTTATTTTATTTTTTGCTTTCGGTCTTTGTTATACTGTGCGCAATACAAAACGGAACGAAAGCAATTTAAAGCTGTAAATAAAAGACCTGTTGTGATTTTGATTTTGTTATAATGCAACCAAAATTCAATAATTTTAATCTAAAATAAATAAGTGGACTACATTCTGGTTTCACAAATATTGCAAAATTTTGCTAATTATTTTTTGAAATGAAGCAGTAGGCTAATCAACGAGAAATCCTTCAACTAGGAAAATGTTTTCTGACTGTTTAACCTAATGAGTGCTTTATTTGTTTCAAAAAAAATTTGCAGAATTTAGCAACATTGCAAAAACAGTTCTGTAGCCTAAATGCAATTATAGTATACTGGTACTCATAATAGCGTAAGACTTCTACGTGTTTAATGTGAGAAAATAATGTGAAACAAACCGAAAATTAACACCATAGCTGCAACTTATAAGGGGGGAAAAATAAAACGGCTTTATTTCGTTTTTGTGTGTGAATTACCCGGTATCCGGTACCGGTCCGGATCCGGCACCTAGAATCGGAACCGATCCGGCACTGACATCAAATTATCCGGAACCGACCCGGATCCGGCAAAACGGTATCCGGTCGATCCCTAATGAATTGGATATAGTTAGTGACATAGAGGTTGCACAACAACCTGTTGTTGAGTGTGTCCCAATTCAGTGAGAGGAAACCACGCCTTTTTATAGTACCCGTAGTTGCAGCGAGGGGCATAGGGGTAGTGATCAGAGTGATCGGGTTGATGAAGATTTTGGAAAATGGGAAAGAGTTCAGACAGTTCGTTCCTCAGGTGCCACTACTGGCAAGGTAGATGTGTACTATTATAATCCTAGTGGGAAACGGTTTAGAAGTGTAAACGATGTTAAAAGGTTTTGTGAACAGGAAAACATAAACTTTAAACCTGTATTTAATTTTCGGCCTGCTGCGGAGGAACCTAGACTTACACCTATGTCTGCAGATTCAGGCGAGTCAACAAGTGACCAAGAGTTTCAGGCGCATTGTTGCGTTACTGAGCCATCGACCTATGAAGAAGCTGTGGCCTCACCTGAAAAACATAAATGGTATGAAGCCATGGAGGAGGAGATTGGTGAATTCACATCGCGTAAGGTGTTCGAAAAAATCATTCCACCCCCACAAACGAAAATCCTTGGTACAAAATGGGTTTACAAATTGAAAAAGGACAATGACGGAAATATTAAACGTTACCGATCGAGACTTGTTGCCCAAGGCTTCAAACAAACCCAAGGCCTCGATTTTGACGAAGTGTTTTCACCAGTAGTGAGTTTTGTTCTTGTTAGGGTATTTTTTGTGATTTTGGTAGTGTTAATGGGTTGGCATGACATACATATGGACGTTAAATGTGCCTACTTATATGGTGACTTAGATACCCCAGTCTACGTCTCTATACCCAAGGGTTTTCAAACTAAACAAAACACTGGTAAATCCTGGTTACTTTATAAAGCTTTGTATGGGCTGCACCAGTCCGGAAGACAGTGGTTTTGCAAATTAGAGTCCACATTGCTCTCAATTGGTTTTAAAAGGCTTCCAGGTATGAATTGTGTTTACGTGTTTGGAAACGATCTCGAGACAAATTGACGGAAAGTAAAATTGTCCATTTGCTTGAAAACTATTTCCAAATAGCTAAGTTGGGACCAACTACCATGTTACTAGGAATTCAACTTAATAAAGAGGGAAATTCCATTGTAATGCACCAAACCAGCTACATTGAAAAGTTAGCTGAGAACTATAAAATCATAGACATGTGTAGTGTTAAAGTGCCAGTCCCAGTAGGAACCTGTGTTAACTCTGCTGCAGAAGCTAACGCCCCAAATTTTCCATATAGATCCTTAGTAGGTAGCCTATTATTTATTGGTTTAAGGACTAGACCTGATATCTTATTTTCAGTGATATTATTATCACAATACAATTCGAACTTCTCTAATCTGCATGTGAATCTGTTGCTGAATGTATTGCGATACACATACTGTTCTAGGAATTATAGTATTAAGCTTTCAAGCGCCAAAGATGGAAAATTGTATTGTTATAGTGATGCATCATGGGCATCTGATCGCGACAGCCGTCGCAGCTTTGGCGGATTTATAACTTTCCTAGGGGGCGTTCCTATTTCTTGGGGCTGCAAGAAGGAGTCAATGGTTACATTAAGTTCTATGGAGGCGGAATTTGTTGCCTTAGTACCTGCTGCCCAAGAGGTTCATTGGTTGACAGGAGTTTTTGAATGTGAAATGTTAAAACAATTCAAACAAATCCCTGTAATATATTCAGACTCACAGTCTGCGACACAATTCACACGGAATGCAATCGAAAATGTCCGAACAAAGCATATCGACATCAAATTTCATTTCCTGAAGGACTGGTTGGCAAAACAGTATTTCTCCTTCGTAGAATCCTCCTCACTGTGTTACAACATTGGGATCCTTCCCTATGCCTACGGCGCTCTTTTACCTCATTAACGCAGTCATTTATGCAAAATATTGCGTCACTTCCGCCTCTATCCCGCTTCCCCCTACCCTGTCCGCGTCCACTCACTCTTTTTCTTGCCGCTGGCGCGTGCAGTCAGACATTCTTAAGATAAGATTGTTAAATTCATAAGGGGAATTCGTTTCGAAAGATCGTTTTCGCAGTTGAACTGAGGTGCGCCATCTTTCCAAGCAAAGCAGCGTGGCTACGAGGCTACGCGATTGGGGGTGAGTATTTCTATCGATACTGGTTGGAGAGTATTAAGATGGCGGCCGGCATGGTAACAGCAGAATTTGTGGAAACGAAAAACGTGGCGGCCTGTTAGGCCGGCCGAGTACGTCCACACGTGGATATAATTGCTTCTTGAGAACGTGGCGGCAGTGGTTTAATGCGGACTGTCAGGTTCGTAGTATTTGCTTTTGGTTTGTGTGACGGAATTTGAAGGAGAAGGTGTGGTTGGGAGTTCATAGGTGAAACCCATTGTCGGAGTCGGTAGCTGACCGAACCGGCGGAAGCCGCGAGTGGCGGACGGTGGAAAAAGTAGTTGGTGTTGGTGATAAGAGTATGAATGGCTCGGTTTAAAAATTTTTTTTTTTTTGGGCGGTGCGAAACACTGGGGCGTGTAAGGCATCGGCGATACCGAGCGGGAGTAGATGAGTTTTGTTGTGTGTGCGGTTGGATTGTTGGAAAACAAGCGCTGGAACGAAGCTTGAAAATAATGAGCACATGGCGTGCTGGAAGTTTGAGAGGCCATAGGGCAGAGTGGGCGGCCATTGGGGCGTCGCCGGCGGTGTTGGATATTCTAGACGTGCTGGTCTAGAGTTGGGAAATACGCCACCGCTGAGGGCGGTTTCGGCGAGGCCGCCGTTGTTTGACGATGCGAAGGAGATTGCTCCGAAATTGAGCGAGATGTTAGCTCAACGGTGTAATTGAGAGAGTGAAAAACGGAAGTATAGGATTTGTGTCGCCAATATTTTCAGTGGCAAAGCCGGACGGATCGTTCAGGATAATTTTGAACCTGAAAGGCTTGAATGAGTTTGTAGTTGTACGGAAGTGCTACTTGGATACACTACCAAGGGTGGTAGAACATTTACAACCAGGGTGGTGGATGGCTACCATAGATCTGTCTCAAGCATACTATGCAGTGGCAATAAAGGACGGTGCACGACGGTTGTTAATGTTTTCCTGGCAAGGTTGTCTTTACCGTTTTTGTGTGCTGCCATTTGGGTTGGCTTCAGCCCCGGGTACTTTTATGAAGCTTATGTCAGTGGTGAGGCGCTTCTTGCGCCGGGCCGGTGTGTTAATTTTTATTTACCTGGATGATTTTGCAGTAGTAGGCCCGTCCGCAGCAAGTGTGCGGCGGGATGTGCGGAGAGTGTTGGAAACCTTGCGGAAGTTGGGATTTTTCGTAAATTACGAAAAGAGTGTGCTGGTACCGTCGCAGGCGTTGCGATTTTTTGGGAATGATGTTGGATCTAGAGTCAGCCCGTTTTGTGCTGCCGCCTGAGAAGCAGGCTGGTATGGTATGTGTGGTTGCGAAGCTGCAACAAGACCCGGTCACGGTTGTTAAGGAGCTTCAACGGTTGTTGGGGCTGGCAGAAAGTTTGTTGTGTGCCGTGGAGAACGGCAAGTTGCACACACGTTGGTGGCAACATGACCTGGTGACCTGGTGTCATGCGGGAGTGCACGGGGGAAGCCTCTCGCGCGGTTCTTGCGAAGATTTGGACTGGTGGGCGAAGGCTCTGGGTCGCTCAGTGGTAGCAAAATCGTGGGTCTCGGTGGAGGCCGCAGTAGTGGTGACAACGGACGCGTCGGACATGGGCTGGGGAGCAGCCACTGGGGATTCGCAAGCGCAGGGGAGGTGGCAGCCCAGGGAGGCTGCCTTGCATATAAACGCAAGGGCATTATTGGCTATGCTTAAAGCGCTAGACGTTTTTGGAGACCTGGTCAGGGGACGGGTCGTGCGAATCCTTTCGGATAATGTAGTGGCCGTGGCATATGTGAATCATCAAGGGGGGACAAAGTCCCAGATGCTAAATGCCATGGTCCGTTGCCTAGAGCAGCGTAGAAGTCAGTTGGATTGTGTGGTACAGGCGGCATTTGTGCCGGGGAAGTTGAATGTGACAGCGGATGGGCTGTCTCGAAATTTCTGGGACAGATTTGACTTCAGATTGTGTACTGCGGCGTTCCAGAAGATTTGTAGGTGGTTTGGAACGCCAGACGTGGACGTATTCGCATCGGAGGCGACGTCCCAATTGTAGCGATTTGGGTCGTGGGGACGCTGCCCAGGGGCAGAGTTTGTGGATGCGTTCAGTGTGAACTGGGGCCCGTTCTTTCCGTATCTTTTCCCCCCGTGTCCTTTAATTGGACGTTGCGTAGACAAGCTCATCGTGGATCGAGTTGAGTGGGCAGTACTAGTGACACCGGACTGGCAGTGTGCAGCCTGGTTCGTCCGGCTGTTGGCCTGCGCCAGGGAGGGACCTTATCCCTTGAAGAGCGCAGGGGCCCTTCTCTGGGACCCGTACTTGGACGCCGAGGGGGCGGATGAGTGGGGTCCCTGGGTAGTCTGGGGTGTAGGTACTGGTTGATTATATTAAGTGGGACCAAGGTCACCACAGCCATATTCGGAGCGATTCCGAGGTGTGCACTGCTTCCTAATCTATCCCAATGTTGTAACACAGTGAGGAGGATTCTACGAAAGAGAAATGAAGATTCTCCCAGAGAACTTGTTCTCGCCAGGAGAATCTAAGTTCTCTGAGTGGAATCCGACGAAACTGTGTTACAAAACAGGGCCCGCCCGCCTCCCTGCATGGAATCGTGCGTTCACAGCAAGAAAAGAGTGAGTGGACGCGGACAGGGTAGGGGGAAGCGGGATAGAGGCGGAAATGACGCAATATTTTGCATAAATGACTGCGTTAATGAGGTAAAAAAGCGCCGTAGGCATAGGGAAGGATCCCAATGTTGTAACACAGTTTCGTCGGATTCCACTCAGAGAACTTAGATTCTCCTGGCGAGAACAAGTTCTCTGGGAGAATCTTCATTTTTCATTAAGCAATATCTCAACATCAATAAATGTGGCGGATCTTTTTAAGAAATGGCTGTCAAGTGCCAGAATCAGGATGCTGTGCTCTGCCATTTATCACAATTGCACTCAAGAGTGAATTGTTTGTGATTTACGATTCAAATCAAGTTTTGATTTATGAAAGCAACAATGTATGAATTATGCCAGAAAGGGGGCGTTTGTTAGGTCATGTGACCAGTATTAACTTCCCCAAATATATTCTTGCATAATTAGATTTGAAGCCTCTGTGTATGTATAATAGTTCTTCTATTTATTCATTAAGGTTCAGTTTATTCCTATGTTAAATAGTTTGTTAAAAGGGGGCATACATTTCCTTTATTTTTATTGCACTTCCTGTTTGATGGTTTCATCTTTTGGGGGTTGTTGGTTTTTTTCCAAAATGGCTGCCCCCATGTGGTGGATAGGCTTGATGGTTGGAAGCAGCATGCAAGTTGCAAGTGTTGTATCCCTAACTAATGTCTTCCATGGACAATAAACGGTTGAAAAACAAGCTGGGTATGTACTTTATAATGTGTTTACAAAGCCACAGCCATTGATATTTCAACAACTTTATACAAAGAGAATAAACGATAGTTACAAGATTGCACATTCAAAATGGGGGACCGGCAGTTGCGTTTGCGGTTTCGGCACTTTTTGCGGACATGCTATTGTATTTATAAAAATTATGAAGTGCAGATTTCAAAGTTCTGTAGGCGCAGAATAGAAGATCATACAAGGATCTTTGATTTAGTGAAAGTTCCAGTGGTTTTAGTCTATTTGTTGGGAAGATGGAGAAGAAATAGTGTCTGGTTTTATGGAAATAGGGCTAAACGACCACTACTGTTTTGTGTGGTCGAAAAATGAAGTAAAAACCCTCAAGTTTTAAATTTTTGGAATCGATGTCTTCTCACAAATTTGGTTTGAAGCTGGGGCTTCTTTACGATGGCGACACGCCGCTTGCATCCTCAGTTTGCCAGCCAAGTTCATACCGAAGGCCCCCTCAGGCTGTATTCGCTCCAGGCCAGATCCGACAAAAATACCACATATTAAATAACGCATCAAGACCGATCCGGTCCTGAATGCACCGAGGCCTACCGGCCAACATTGCGCATTACAACTCCAACACTTAGAGTTCGCAGTACTGTATAAGTTAGGGATGCACCGATGTGCTCAAATGCCGATTCCGATGTTGAAAAACGTTGGCCGGTATCAGATTCCGATACCGATGCTTAGTAAAGTGAAACTAAGTTACATTTTTCATTGAGTTAAAAATAATTAAGACGGTTTCAGCATTAAAATTTTATGTAGACCTAATATTTAGCTTCCAGAAATTAGTTACAAGCACATCTGTTGCAAAGTGAATTATAAATTTGTGGAATTTAACATCTGCTGCATAAAAACGATGCCGATGCTCGGATAACCGATGTAGCCTGAAAAGGCCGATTTCCGATGTCCGATGCCAATATTTCGCTAGTTTAAGCCAAGTTAACAACTACAGACGATGTTATTTATTGCGGGGCATTCTTTGCCTGAGCAGTACCCTTTCATTCGTTTACAGCCAGCATATTGCTGGGTTACAGGCTTTTGTTAGCTACAGACGGGCACAGTTAATACGCAAAGTAAAGTAAAGAAAAAAGGAAACTTTTCGCTATTTGGTGCGTGCGCAATCTTGAATTTTTATTGATTTATTTATGTACAGTCAGGGGCATTTCCAATGTTACATTCACTGTCCGATGCTTCCCTGCTTGGCCAAGCTTCCCTGCTGGACAGGTTGTACGATGTCAACGAAGGAGGAGGGGAGAGCTGCAGTGCAGAATGTTGGCATATTATTTGCGTTTGTTGTTCCCCGGGCCCAGCGCAAAGTTTTAAACTGAGGTTTCTTTGCCCAGACCCATAAACTCATTATTGGGGTGCCCTGAAAAGACCTTTATAATGGGAAGAATTTTTTTTTATACTAGTGATAATATCGGTGAGGATATCCAGTCGAGGGTAAAAGATCTCCTAGGGTGAAATGTCCACCTACCTGTTCCACACTTCCCTGAGGGGATATATTGGAAGTCATGTTTCTTGGGGATATCAGCTCAGGGGAAAGTTGGGGGTGAACTACTTTACCCTCAACTCCAGAGTGAAAAGTATCCGAGGGGTGTGCGGTGATATCAGCCCAGGGGAATGTTCAGCGTGGATTGCCACTGTGTTTTGATTGGTCAGACCCTAAGTTTATACGTCATTTGCGTTTTAGGGAACAAACGAAGCAAAACTCCACTTCATGGCCATCATCACAAAATAAAAACGTACGGCTGCTACAAGTAACATACTAAACAAATAATATCTTCCCATGCAGGTTCGCCAGCAGACATTACTATACCCGCTAACGAACACAAGAATTTGATCGAATTGGATAATATGTAACTTCTGCAAGGAACGAAGGTGCATGACCAATTATTGAGAATAAACATCACGATGCGAAAATGATCCAGAAGAAGCAACAGAAATGGGGAAAAGTTTGCATTGCGTATACAATGCAGAGGAATGTATAAAAATACGTTCGGTGGTTCAGCTAAAAAAATCTGTGGAAAGATTTAAAGCAAAACGTAGGAAAGGAGACGGGTGCAATATACAGAAAACCAAAGGAAACGAGAAACAAAGGTGGGGTTCCTAAAATTGAAAAACTGTTGGATGAAGTGATGAAAGTTGTACCCACATTGGGAGATTCGATACACGGAGTTTCAGATAATGGCGACATGACAGTGACCTCCGAAGTTAATGGCAGTACTGCAGGCACACCATTTACAGCTGTTAAATGGTGCTTTTGGAAAAGTGCATTAACGTATGTTGTTGCACTTGTTGTAAAATACAAACCCTCTTTTAAGCTTCTGCCTAGCATATTACCCGCCAATTGCGACATGCATAATTCCACCTCTTTTATGTATATTAATTGCAGATGGTAGGCCAGTGAATACACCATGAAATGATGCTACTGACCCATCACCAGCCGAACTACCACCAGTAGCAATAAAGTGATGGGAGCTGCGAATTCACTAGTTGCTAAAAATGACACCAAAAGGCCGTATGCCGGCAGCTCTACCAATTGCCAGAAATAATGCAAAGAAACACTTATCAATAAACCCATCAGACGGAAGCTCTGCTTTAGCGGCCATTCAAATGTATTGGTCCAGTGAGCTGCAAAAAACGTACTACGATAAAAAACATGAGATTAAAATGTGTCTTCTAAAACGTCAGCTAGAAATGCTCAAGGAAATTGAATATTTTCTCAAGATTCTAAACGGATTTTGTGCAAAGGTCGAGGAGTACAGCATCACCTTGTTTGATGTTGCAGTATCTGCTGCAATGGATTTACTGCCATAGATCATGAACGATTCTAATTTCGGACGATGTGAAGTATCCATCAAACATCCACTTTGTTTAGTTTTTTAACCTAAAATGGGAGTTTATTTCAAGAATATAACTCCTACATGAAAGATACAATAAAGCAAATTTCAAATTAACAGAAACGAACAGCAGTGAACGGTAATAGCAACACCTATCTGGCGTCTGGGTATAAAATCCCCAACAAAACACCTCAGGAAAATTGTCCCCCACCCCCTCCCCACCGCAAAACTGCCCCAGGAAAAACCATATCGAGTGGGGATTCTTTCAACAATTGTGATTTTTTATTTCTCGTCTTGGGGCATTTTGTCTTGGGGACATTTTGCTGGGGCGGGGGGGGGGGTTGCATGGATTTCTCGTGGTATTTTATTAGGGGCGGTATGTCCTAGCACCTAAATACCCAGTTGAGATTTTATGGAGCTAACTTTGTGGGATAGCCCACGGCGACACGAATGAGAAGCAACCATGATAAAGATGATAAAGACTCACTTCTCATTGAGCGACTGGGAATCAAATCCATTTCTTTGGAATAAGAAGTGGGTTTGATACCTGGCCTCACGATGAAACATGACTCACAATGGCGATATACCGTTCTTTAATTCAATAATAGCCCTGATTTTTATATGAGATCGATGTTAATTGTTTTCAGAAATGGTTTGGGATATCGAAACTGGGGTCATCATATATCGAGGAAATGCATATCCCCCATCTGATATCAAAGTATGCCTAATTCTCCATTTTCAGCGAGATTGCAAAGCATGGAATTATTCCAAATTGTTGCATCGTGTATTGACCCTTGCTGCCTAGCGATTATGTTCAGTATGTGTGTCTCTGAATCACAAATTAATTGTGCAGTTAAAGAAAACTTTTCCATTCCGGTACGTTCTGTACAGTGGCCAGCTACCCACAGAATTGGTACCTGAGTGCAGTCCAGTGTACTTACAGCACCCAGAAATTGAGCAACTTCAATTTCTTCACTTGCGCTTCACTTGCAAAATGTTTTCATTGGTAGAGTGGAACTGAACAGTTACGTCCTAAACTAGCCACAGGATTGACAAAATGGTGAAATACTGTATCATGCTGGCAGTTGTAAGATGAATGTTAAGTAGTCTCCAGCTACACGTTGGAATGTACTGTTTCTTAGAACACGGAGAGAACACAGGACTAGCATATTTAGTTCCATTTGGTGCTGCAAATGGTTCCCAACCATGTTCACAGTATTCCGAACAGAGTCCTTTCGAAACCAAAATATTTCTTTAAATTCAGTATCCGTATAAATATCCATTACATTCCTCCAGGGATGAAGAATATGGGGGCGTGCCAAGTGTTGTGCATTGCAAAGGTGCATGTTATTAGATTTTATTACTTTCCCCTCAACTTTACCCATGGTGTAGCCAGGGTAGAATTCTTCATATTTCCCCCCCGACTTTTGACTCTATTTTACCCTCAACTATGTGCTTCCTCCAAGTGGATATCACCAAATTATTCAGCAGTGGAGAAAGTCTCCTGGGTGAAAATAAACCCCCAGATACGGGGAGAAATCAGCTTTCCCCCGAGTTTTCCTCCAACCTGATATCACCATTTTCGGATTCTCCTATGTCTTTCCCCTAAGGGATATTTTACCCTCGACTGGATATCCTCACCGTATGGGGGCTTTCCTTTTTTTTAACCATCACTGAGTAGGAGCGAGACCCCCTGTCAGGTGGGGCCCGACTTAATTTTCCCCCTTTGCTCCCCTCCCCCCACCTTACAACTAGTGGTGTAGAGTTAAACGCAATAATGTTGGAGGTATGGTTGCTGGTTAGCAAACGAAGGGTCAGAAGGCAAACAGTGAGCACTCAAACAACAATTCTTAAGATATTTTTACATTTTTAACTTCTACATAGTGCGTAGAACATGAAGCTGACGGGTGTTATCTCCCATTCGGCTAGTCAAAACGTGATAAGATTACAGGGTGCTTAGTTCAGTTTTACTGACCGTTGCTTTCCCTGAGTAACAGTTTTGCTACATGAAATCCAATCTATTTCCAATGAGAACCAACGGAAAACTGTGAGTAGTTCTTATAATAGATCCTGCGGCGATTCTGAAAACATAAATAAATAAAAAACCCCATGAGCCTGCTTCTGTCAACGGTGGCGAGGCACCGGGGGGGGGGG
>JAHWFP010240959.1:28491-56618 GCA_023313725.1 Lithobius niger
AACATGAAGCTGACGGGTGTTATCTCCCATTCGGCTAGTCAAAACGTGATAAGATTACAGGGTGCTTAGTTCAGTTTTACTGACCGTTGCTTTCCCTGAGTAACAGTTTTGCTACATGAAATCCAATCTATTTCCAATGAGAACCAACGGAAAATGCACAGCCAGCCACCAGAGCTGTAGTAAGCAGTGGGTTCATCCAGCAGGCACGGACAATATCAGCACTCTGGCACCAATTCTCGAAAAGCTGTAGTGACGCCCAAATAAACTGGCTGGCAGGGGGAGAGGAACAAGGTCTGGCACCATTTCGACTTGGGTGGGCCATTGTATTAGTAGTTATAGTGAGTAACCCAGAAGCAACACGATTGCCGTAGACAACCCCTCGTCCAACACTATGCCTAACTACCAACTCTTTTTTAATTAGCCGGGTATTAAAGTTTAATATTCAGCCCTATCAAATTTTCATTTTTTTTTAAATATAAACAACTGTATTAATACAAACAACTTGGATTTGTATTTTTTACGAGGCAGTACCCATCCTTGACTCATGCCTCTCCCCCCAGTAGCCTCGCCATCGTAGACAGGAGCAGGCTAATGCGGTTTTTTTCTTATTTATTTATTTATTTATGTTTTCACAATCGCCGCAGTATCTACTATTATACGAAATACTCACAGTTCTCCATTTGTTCTCAATGGAAATAGATTTGACTTCATGTAGCAAAACTGTTACTCGGAGAAAGCAACGGTCAGTTAAACTGAACTAAGGACCCCGTAAGCTTATTACGCTTTGACTAGCGGAGTGGGAGATAACATCCGTCAGCTTCATGTTCAACGCACTATGTAGACGTAAAAAATCTAAAAATATTTTAGGGATTATTGTTTGGTAGCTGTGCCACCCTCTTCTAACTTTTCGTTTGCTAACCATAGCCCAAGCCCAACACTAATTTGCTTTACCACTGCACGACTGGGACTAATGGGGGAGGAGCAAAAGGGGAACGCAAAAATCGGACCTACGGGAATAGGTTTGATTGGATGTTGCAAAACTGTTACTCAGGAAAACTAACAATCAGTAAAATGGAACCAAAGAGCACCTGTAAGCTTACTTTCCAACTTAAATTCATATAAGGCAAACGTGGGCAGGCAGGAAAGGATATAAAATTCATCACCTTCATGCTCAACACTTTATGAAGGAGTTGAAAATCTGAAAATTAACCCGGGTCCCACCTGGCAGGGGTCACGCTCCTACTCAGTGATCGTTTAAAAAATAGAACGCCTCCGTATTATCACTAGTATAAAAAAAAAGTCTGTAGCTTATAAAGGTCTTTTCAGGGCACACCAATAATGAGTTGATGGGTCTGGGCAAAGAGACCTCAGTTTAAAACTTTGCGCTGGGCCCGAGGAATAACAAACGTAAATAATATGCCAACGCTCCACACTGCAGCTCTCCCCTCCTACTTCGTTGACATCGAACAACCTGTCGAGCAGGGAAGCTTGGCCAAGCAGGGAAGCATCGGGCAGCGAATGTAACATTGGAAATACCTCTGACTGTACAATAAAAAGGAGTGAAGCTGCCCGTAATTCTTTACGTGGGCGCTCATGAGAAAATTTTTTTTTTTTTTTTACGGCCCTAAGCTGCTAAAGATGTGTTGATCGTTGGTGAACTGTTGTAGTTTGTTCTGTGCTTGATGACAGTTTGGCAAAAACTTTTGTAAATTTCAACAGAAATTCTCTTTTGGTAAAAATACAGAAGTATTCTTACGAAGCTGAAGAGCGTCGTGTGACTGCCAACTGTCGCCCGCTTTAAAGTCTGAAGAAGTTAGTCGAAGATGCTGAAGAAATTATCGCAAAAGAGCAAGTGTTAATAAATGTAAATCTTGTTTAGCTGTGTCAAAAAAAAGATGAAATTCGGTGCTAAAAAAAGATTCTATGCTACTGGAAGGTAGGTATACGATACATTTCCAACAGGCTCTGAGCTTGTATCTTGGATAAAAATAATTCTAATTTCTTTGTACCTGTACTTACTAGCAAGAATGTCACCATATACATTCTTGTTGATGGGTATCGACTTGCAAGAAAATGCTTTTGATGCAGGTTTGTTACCATAGCCAAACGGGCTGGTACAGGAATAAATTGTTTTGCTTTATTTTCTATTACTCATGATTCTTTTGTATGCCTTAGGATTTTTCCCACAATATCCACGTGCAGTACAAAAGTGAAATAAAACAAATTATGACAAAAGAAGAATTCAAAGCCAGTGGCTTACCACTTACGAACACTTCTAATCCGACATTAGACGATGAAAGTAAGCATCACGTGCTTTTAAGCATTAAGTTGGGCGTATTACTTATAATGGAACATGTTTAGATCTATGACATAGGATTGTGTTGTTAAGACGTTCAAGTGTTGATGGCACGTTAAAACATTTTGTGAGTTTTGTTTGATACTAAAGGCAAAAAAAAAAAAGATTTTTCGTATTGGCTCGTATCTGAACCGCACTTTTTTCGAAATATTTATGTCCAAAAAAAGAAACCTGCTTCTTATATGCAGACACAACGATAATTTCCCTAAATATTAACCGATTTTAACTTTGAAATACGCCATTTTAACCATTTTTTGGCCAGTTTTCCAATGGTGCAAACCAGAAGTCACTTGCTGCAACCATTCTGAAGTTATTTATTTACAAAAACCACTTTACTTACATTTTACAACAAAACATGGCCTCCAAATGGATAAAAAAAAATTGCTAATCGCAGCTAATTTTAACAGAACCTAATGTATACTTGTGCCAAAAAGTGCTTGTCTGTTGATAGATATACAGGCAAGCACTTTATGATTTTCACATCTTTTAGATTTTTACATCTTTACCATTGTGCAAATGTTAGACTGTGTTCACAACTTTTTTCTTTTGTGTATGGTCTTTTTTTGGGTTTGGCTTATGTGCTAGCGTGGCTTATATGTGAGACAATACTGTAAAATTATGTTTAGTATCTTCTTCAATACACGCAAATATGATGGGCTCTTTTATTTTGAATTTCTACAAGACATCATATTCATGAAGGGAAAAACACGCTATTTTAAAAATTATTTCACAAAGTTCGTTTAGAGCAAAATTTTCCACAAACAATAATTGGAAACGACATCTATCTTCTTTTGCAGGATTCAAAAGGTTTGATTAAGTTGTTTACATGGTTTTCACCTAGTGGTGCGTCCGTCTCTTGTGAATTTTTCATCAAAAATTCAAAGATCATGTTCACCACAAAGCAATGAACAAAAACCCTGCCCACTTGTCTTAGGAATAATGCAGCGTCCACCGTCATCAATGCAAAAACTAAAAGACTACCAGGGCCAGCAACCTATAAGAATGGTATTGATTCCCACCAAGGGCAGAAACCAAGCATGACATCAACTGAGCCAAGACTTCTATGCTTCTTGTTTCTAAAAGAGTTAAGCTGATTAATCGAAATGGTAATAATCTTCTTGACGATTGAACGGTTAGTAATTTTCGATTAATACAAACCGGACTTCCTTTAAAATATTGATCAGTTTTGTTTTTGAAACCAGTTTCTGAAAGCAATAGGAACACTACCTTTCATATAGCAAACCCACACTCGAAAAATAACACATTCCATATCAAGTCTCTTAAGCCATCGTTGACCACTTTGATCTTCCTGATGTCCGATTTACAATGCATGCAAGGTTGTGTAAAGCTAGGAAGAAGAGGTTCGTATTTATGGCGTTAATTACGTTTTACACTTACCATTATTTTCTAAGCTGCAGCGATTTATAAACCGATACTGTACAAATAAATTTGATACATGACATCAGAGGCGGACTGGCAAGGTCGGGGGGTTGGGAATTCCCGACTGGCCTCTCGCCCTAGTGGCCTCTCAGTGGAAATAAATAAGTTACAAATGAAATTCGGTGTATTATTTAAAAAAAAAATTTTTTTTTAATACACGGTTACTCTTCATTTACTCTTGCTAAGTTTCACACCTTTCGGCTGTACTTAACTAACTTAACTATTCACAGTTTGCAAGCAACGTTGGTTGTGTAAAAGCCTTTTTTGTCCGCCAAGTACGACGCCAAAATTTCGAGTTTCAACTACAGAAGGCCACACTTTACTAGTTTCTCGCGTCATCACGATTAATGAATGAAGAGCGGCTGCGCCTGCGTATTGCACGGAAGCCGCTCTTCAGGAAATGTACGTACGCATTCTGTCTGGAGTGATTTCATTAACTGACATGACATTAACACACGTATCCTTCGGTTACTATTAGCCATGATGGAGGTTATAAGAGAAAGAGAAAGTGAAGTTGATGTTTCTTCTGTCACGGAAATGAGCAAACCGATGAGAAAACTTCAATTTTGCTTTAAAACGCCGAAAACCGCCAAAATTGGTTATAAAACGAAGGTCAGGAAGGTTGGAAGGCCATCTCGGTTAGAAACTATTTGGCTTGGTTAAGTCCGTTCTACGCCCAGCCAAAAGAACCTGGATTTCGGTGGTAAAACTAAAACTTCTGCAGCTAGCTATAAATACTATCTAAGCCTAGGAAGGTAAGACCTGAATTTTACCTACTCCTTACTTTTGTAAGTTGCAGTGCAAGCCCATTGAGAATGATCTGTATCGGGTTATCGTTATGTGTGTTTCCCACAGGTAGGTAAAATGAGAAATAGAGCATCTCAGCAAAAATACCGTGAGTCACTTGACCCAATTCTATCAAATACTAACGCCTGGCCTAGCACTTTAACGCCATGACCATTTTCGCTAAAGGGCTTAAATTTTCAATTTTTTCTTTCTTTCAATTCTAATAAGTTCGTGTCCTTAACTAGGCTTAGGTGTGGCCCCTCCATGTTAACCCGTGAAATTTGCCGATTGTTCGAAAAAAATTTAGCTAAACTAAGACAAAAATTAATCAAACAATTTTATTAAAACACTCGACGGTCCCCCTCCCCTCCCCACACACTTTGTTCTGGTTCCACTCTTTATTATTTGCATCAAACACTGATGTTGAAACGTCCCCACCCCACGAAACACCAAAATATGCAGTGTAATAACACATAACACTGAACCAAAACTAGGACGTATTAATCACTAGGATTAAATTACTTGCTTTTCATAAAAAAAAAAAAAAATGAGTACCGAGTCTTTGTGTGTACACCTGGGATCCAGCATTCTTCTAAAGCCACCAAAAATAAATTTACGGCATATGAAGGGATTTAAAAAAAAAAAAGTCTTTCCCTAAACTGTACATATCTACTTAATAATTCTGGATCCCGGCTGAGCTGATAAAAGGAAAGTTAAAGGAAAACCGGAAGGACAACAATCACTTTAATCGCTTCTCATTGTTTTCGTGCACGTGTAATGTCTTTGCTACGGTGCCTAACAATTCCTGGTGCACGTGCTAAGGATTGAAAACTATGTCCAAACCGTTGATTGTTGATGGGTAAAATGAAAGAATCCATGTTTCAGCTAAATACGTATAGTTTTAAATCAAATTAAGCTACGTTGTTAATTTCGAGGCCAACAGGCCTCGAAATTGGCAGCTGGAAACGATGCAATGGCTTATTTAATTCGCAGATGAAGGCTTTCAGAGCTGAGCTGAATTGCACGGGCACGGGCTTCCTCTAGTATATAATAGTTATTGGTTAGAAACTATTGGTTATTGATTTTTAAACCACGGCTGCGATGATTTGGCGGCGAGACATGCAAATACGTCGAGCGGCCAAATCATCGCAGCCGTGGTTTAAAATTCGATAACCAATAGTTTCTTAATAAATAACTTATTTATATCACGGTTGGGACATCAAGCTAACTCGTATTTAATTACAACGTGTTTGTGTTTTGTGAAAATATCTCGAAATGACTGAAGGTTATTTTATTTTAGTTTACTGAGGGTGGAGTAGTTGGTAGACCGACAAGTCGTTTGCATCCGTTTGTGGGGGAGTGGGAAGGAAGGATACGCAGCGTCGTTTCGCCGTATTTCACGCTAGCCAGGTCGCTTGTGTTTTCGAAGCTTTTCGGAGTGATAGAACTTCGATAAAAGGCTGCAGGGATAGAATGACATTCTGGGAAGGTATGTTTGAGCATTTGTAGTTTGAGAATTGTTTAAAAACTAGGTAATAGGGTATCGGTATGAATAAAGGTCATCTCATTTTAGTTTGTGTAGGGGAGGGGGGGAGTTAATGCAGCGTGATTGGCTTAGATATTGGCCAGATGTATAAGAGTTTGCAGGGATGGAATTTCATTCCTTTTAAGTAATTAAGTTTTGTACGTTTTTATTGCGTTACGTTTTTTTTCCCCGATGTACTTGGTCGTTGGTGTGTGCGTTCCCGGTCGCGTGATCCGGAAGTGTCAAAAGTGTGGGTTATTGGCAAAAGTGTGGGTTATCGGCAAAAGTGTGAGGTAACTTGATAACCCACACTTTTTGCGATGACGCACTCTCCGTGTTGGTTAACGGGATTTAACCAACGGAAATTTAGCATGGCTTTGAGTTAGTGTGACATCACAGCCGTGGTATAATGTCTTTTATTTGTGTGACGCCCTAAGCAATGTCTAATACGTGTCATTTGAAGCCACGAAAGGCCGAAGAATACCTACAAATCCGTCAGCTTCCGGGGCACTGCCCCGGACCCCGCTGGGGGAGCTCAAAGCACTACCCCAGACCCCCTAGCTGGTGGGCGATTAGACAAATTTAACCTCCCCACCCCCATCCCAGCCAAATGCACTTCGTTAACGTCTTTAGCTTTGCCCTAATAATTTAAAAAGGAGTGGCCTCTGGCCATCACCTTCCCGACTGGTCTCTTGAGCCGCCAGTCCGCCTCTGCATGACATCCAAGTTCCATTAAAATCGGCTTTCTTGGTTGCGTTCGAACGCCGAGAATGGGAATCCCCGTTTCCTTGCTTGCAATGAATAACGTCACGAACTTCTACGTTACTACCTTTATTCTTCGCGTAAACGTCTCCGTTTCAACGTCGGTTTTGAAACTCCATCAATATCACTATCTCCAACTTGTGCATTCGTAGAACTTGACCCTTAAATTCATTGGGGCCCAAACTTGGGGGGGTAAGTTTTCAGACGGAACGATAAAAATATCATTGGACCCGAATGGGTTAAACTTAGAAAAACCCGCCCTTCTTTTGGGCGGGGCCGGGGGCGGTTTATTCGTTAATCGCTTTTTCTTTAACCTGACGGTAAACATTTAGCCAGTTAATAGGATTTTTACAACCTAGTTTCTAACTCCAATAGTGATGTCCATCTTAGGGCCCTGGAGTTGATTGGGGCATCAACTACCTGGAAAAACATGGCATTCCAATCAAGAAACTCCAACCTCCCCTAGTTCCGCCACAGTCACCATCTTCTGCATCCCACAGTTCATGAGCTTGTAGACAGCAAGTGGAGAATCATCTTTACTTCCAGCCGACCATTTGCATGCGCTAATTTTTTTAAAAATGAACACCGGACTAGGCGAAAGCCATGTAAACAACTTGAAGTCAAACCTCTTGAATCCAGCCTGAAGAATACAAGCATTTTTTTCACTTCTGTGTTATTGTTGGTCGAAAATTGTGCAATAACTTTGCAAAAAAAATTCTGTGTGTTTTCCCCATCACATAATTTGGTTTAGTATCTTAATAAAGCCAAAGAAAATAATGCTTAAATCTAAAATGTAAAAAAAAGTAAACATTGAAAACTCATTTATAAATTTAATTACGGTTGCTATCCAATGGCCACGTCTGGATTTGTAGTTGATGCATGGTTGGTTAGCCCGGGGACGTTTGGCTACATGGCTTAGGTAGAGTCAGTCCACTTAATACTAGGCAGAAAACGAAGAAACAGCATGAGAGTTTCGTGAGATGCATCAGCAATGTTTTTGAACTCTTAATGCACTTTACATCATGTATGACATCACAGGTACAGTATGCTTCATTTCTACGAGTGGTTGTCTAGTAAATGATAAAGAGTACAACTTATGCCCATTCATAATGTCCACGATTCAATGCTGAAATCTGGCGAATTTACGACTGTTTTTACACAGGCGTCCACAGGCGATGGTGTGTAGAACCACTCAAACTTTCACTCCTCTCCTTCCAGCGAACTTTTCGTCTGTTCACATTTGAATTTTCTTCAAGTCCTGCTGCCTCACGGTTGGTCTTTGATCAGCATTCCTGGTTGTTGAGGATGCTTTCTTGCTCACTGTCACTACTACTCTGGGTGCTCTTCTCCAAAGTTGACTTTTTTTGGAAGAAACTCGTACCAGTTGACGTCAAACTTCTCAGCCAGTTCAGGTGTCACGATTTTCACTATCTGTTTGAATGCCAGTTCCTGTATATTCATGAGCAGGACCGTAGCCAGCACCACCACAGACCCCGTACGTGCGGGGGTTTTCTTTAGGCTGAGAAGCACGAAGCGCGGCGAGGCCTTTATAGTGGACTATGATATTGAGTTTTGTTTGCAAACTCGAGATTATTCCAGAGAGCTACGTTACATAAAAAGGTGGAAAAGGTTTCATATAAAAGATCATGCTTTCCGAATCATGTCAAAAATCTTAAAATTCCAAACAAAGAAAAATTTAAAGTTCAGAAGTGGATGAAAAACATGGTTAAAAATTGAAAGCTGCCATGATGGAGAGCATGGTTATTTGTTAATGCTGCCTGGGAATACACTAATTTTGTTGGTAAGCGAAATAAAAATAGCATGTTTCTGAATAAAGCTTACAGTTTGTAATGAGTTAATCATATGTTTATAATATCAACACAATATTACGCCAGACATGAAATTGGCTAATTTAACTTTTAAAAAGTCTGCTTCAGGAGGCCTTTTGAAATACGGAAACGGTAATCAAGCACAAAAAAAGTGCTGATTGTAATAAAAAAAATGTTGATTGCTGCATTAAAACGACTTTATGGTAATTTGTTTTTTAAGTCCTGGTATGATTAAATTATGCACGACGAAAGAAAATAAAATTCACTGGAGAATAGGAATTTTTTGTTGGAGGGGTGGCGAATTTATTTTAATTCTGGTGCGGGGGTATACAAATATTCCTGGCTACGGCCCTGTTCATAAGTGACACACCTATGAATGGACCACTTATGAATGAACAGGAACCGGCCTTCAAACAGATAGTGAAAATCATGACACCTGAACTGACTGAGAAGTTTGACATCAATTAGCATGAGTTTCTTCCAAAAAAGTCAACTTTGGAAGAGAGCACCCAGAAGGAATGGGATTGTCCTCCACTGCATTAATAATCCGCAACATCCCATGAACTGGTACAACACTTCTGTCGTACTTCGATTCGACACCTTCAAGGACTCACACCTTAGATCCCTTGACTCTTGCCATATGCCAGTTCAAAGAAAAGGGCGTGCCGTTAATGAACATTTATGGGCATTGTTTTCTCAACATCGAGCGCTTGCTCAGGCCAGAGCTGAAAGTGAGACTCGACCAAAAGTGGAAAGCCCAGATGTAACTAGAACGTTCTGTTCAGTGGTTCGCAGCGCGAATTTCAAAAATGTGCGATCAACAAACATTTTGCTTCATTTTTCTTCTGAAGAAGGTGGTAGGAATCCAGCAGACCCTGTGTGTATTCCCCGATAAATCTAGATGGACTTGTAGTGTTTGTCTGAGTGCGGTATTCGCGTACTTTTTTCCAAAAGATGACACTACTGGCTGATCTGTATGCTGTTCAAGCTTTGAGCTTTATACTTCAAATAATTGTGATCTGTTGAATGAAGTAAAAAAAAATGAATAAAATGCCGGCTTGCCCAACCCTGTCCGTAAACTCATCAATTTTGTTTTAATGGCCTAGTCCAAGCTCAGTTGTAAAGCTGAAGGGCTCCTCAAAACATTAATTTAATGTAGATTTTTAAGTCTGGTGAAAGTGTGTGTGCGTGCGTGACCAAAGCAAAGTAGATGTTAATGCTATGTAATGTGACTGAACTTTGCTTTTGGCTAACATACTAACATATCTCAACATTTCTCAACATTTCAATTGTAACTTCTGAACATACGCGGATGACAAACTTTTTAGTGGTGTTACGAAAGTAGCATTGAGGGATATAGTTGTTGGAACGTATGGGCAACCTGTTGCACAAAGGTTTAAGTAGCCTTTTTAATGGGGTCATTTGAGTGAGTCTCTTGTGCCTATGAAACGAGCATTTGCTAAGATTGCATCTTGTTAATGAGTTTATGTGCTAATTTGTTGGCAGGTATTGTATGGCCAGTTTATGTTGAACTCGATAATGGAAGTGTATTTGGTTGTGATTTCATTGTGAGTGCGACAGGAGTTCTACCCAATGCAGATGCATTCATTACTACCAATTCGGTGAGTAACAATTTTTTTTTTGCAAAATGCTGTAATTTTCTTCAATTGCTACAGTACAACCTCTTTAATACGAACTTTAAGCGGACTGCTAATGTAACGGCGGATGCTACGACGGGGTAGGTGCTTGTAACATCGCCGGTCGCCTGGTGTAACTGGATTCTACTATCTATCACTCAGTGTTGCTTTCGAGTACTTTGTTCGGTTAAACAGCTCAACTGCTACTGTCCCGGTGTAGGGAATGGAGCATTGAAGTCCTAATCTAAGACCTAACTAGTGAATAAATAGCGGGTAACGCTGCCACCAAGGTGGGAAAAGGCTAGCTAAGTTATATTTGAAGAGAATTGTCTTAAATACTAACTTCCAGCAATTAACGAACTATTAAACCAACGGGTGTTTAAAACTCCTGGTTTTATTTTTAAACAAACATGTTAAAAAGATCGCACTTTACATTTAGCAAATTTACAACTTAGTTTAGGTTATAAATGACATGGGGAATTTACATTAAATTCGACTTGAACAAAAATTATGTTCACAAACAATTTCAAAATAGAAACGGTGATTTTAGGCAACAGGGATTTCGCAAAAGAGCCCTCTAAATTACGAACAGTCTCGACTTTGTAGTAATAGTAGACCTTAACCTACAGTTATGTTTCGAGTGGTACTCCCACTAAATCAAACCGTACCCATCAAAATATCACGTTAGAAAAGTGATGTACACTCCATGAAGTACTGCGCTTCTGCAAATCTAACTGACCCGACGGCCTTTGTTTACATTATGTTAATGAAACGAAGAAAAAAAAGCTGGTTTTTAGTAAGGGACCGTGAATCCTTAAATTATGGCCGTTAACGTTCTAAATGCCGTTTGGCTTAACGAACCATAAGTTTACATTCAAAGCAAAGAGGTTATGTTTAAAATTAAACTATAAATTTTGACGTGCAAGTCCAAAAAATAAACTTTTAAAGTTAAACTAAGTTATACGAACCAACTGCCTTTGCCCAGCATGGCAACAATCGGGCCGCGGCATCTCCACTCCCGACCGGCGTAGCTACCTCTAGCTTTGAGATTCCTAAACTGTGCTCACGAAAGTCTCCTGGGTCTGGGTTTATATGCCTTCTGCCTGGCCGGCAGGTAGAGGGAAGGCGCGGGACTGTAGGAGAGCGACGGAGGGGGGTGTGGGGTAGCGGTGGACACTTGGAGGAGGAGAGACTGACCAAAACCGGCCGAGCTGTCACTACCGGAAGTCGGCATGATGGCGCGGACGGGCAGGGTAGCTGAGCGCTCTGAGTGGAAGGGAAATTCTATGCAGTGTTTTGGTTGGACGGGAATTGCGGAGGCTGCATTGACAAAGGGAATTGCCGACTTGGGAGCGTTAGAGGCCTGGCTTGAAAGTGCAAGTGAGTTTTAAACTCATTAACAACGGGAATTTAGGCCCATAAAAATAAACTACGATGTTATGCATCGCAACTAATGAAGGAGGGGGGGAACGAAGTGTAATGCTCAGAATAAACATTTGACTTTGGGAAACGGACTGCTATTCACAAGGCATGATTTTATCGAAGGAAAGCTAGTTTGTTTACGTTTTTAGAGGTAGGCTACGGTCGGAGTTTGGATGGAGATGCTATAAAAAATAGACATAAAAAAATAAACACTGGGTCCGTAAAAATAAACAAACATAAAAAGTTGATCTTTTGACAACATAAAAAGTTGATCTTTTGAAACATAAAAAGTCCATCTTTTGACATTAAGTGCAAATATCAAAAGATTAAATAGACCAGCTTAGTTTTAAATATGCTATAACGCATTTAGGTTAGATTTTGTTGTTTGCAGAAGCAGACAAGTGATTTTAACGTTAATTTTTCATAGTTAAAATAAGTCGTCACCTGTTTAAGAATAAAAAATATCGTGTGTTTTACATGTATGTGAGGTTGAGTACCATCGCAGTGGAAGCTCCTCCTAAAACAAACTAAGCTAGTGGTGTTTAGGCTTTATGCCTGAAAGAATAATTACAAAATGTACAGTTTGGTGCTTTAAAAGTGGAATCTCCATAAAGACGATTTTCTTCTGGTGTGGAAGAGTTCTGCCCTCAGGTTTTTGGCTCGGCGGTGTTGAGGTGTCCTCACCACGAATGTCTAATACAAGACCACGTTTACACTAAAAATGTTCTTATTAACCATAGTTCTTATTAAACGGACGAGAGAAATTGAACTGCAACATTAAAATACTGTAGCCTACCGGTATACAGTCAAACCTCGTTACAACAATACCTCTTACAACAATAACCTGTTATAACAATGCTATATTCGAGGCTCTGTAAGTAGCTATGCATGCAAAAGCGATTGTTTATAACAATAAACCTGATGTAACATTTTACTTTTCAAGGACTCTTGGACATCGTTATAAAGAGGTTTCACTGTACTATATTTTCTTTTCATTTGTCCTTGACCTTTGCACTTGCGCAAATGGACGAAACTCTTATCACTTCCCAAGATGGCGTCGACTAGCGATCAATGTTTTGCGTGGAATGAAACAAAATTCAAGGGGGGGTGGGAGGACAATAAGCTGGAATTGTAAATATGTGTTGGTCTTATACGTACGTTCATATTAACAGAGTTCGTTATAGCCGTGTATATTTAGTGCTGACTGAGTAGCTGACCATAATCTTGAACCATAATCTTGAAAAAAGTTCTTATTTAGCGGGAATTCGTGTTATCCGAGTTCTTATTAACGAGGTTATACTGTACTAAGTAGTTTGTGTGTGTGTGTTTGTGAGAAAGAGAACTGTGCACAAACATCCGTAAAGGTACTTTGTTTCAGAATTTTGCAATTCCACATTGTTTCTTGACCTTACTGGGTAAAGATGGCCGATTGCACAATCTTGCAATCAAGTCCTCAGGTGTGTAATCTTCAGTACAAGGTTGTGCAGTCTTCACAGTACAAGGTGAAGTCTGCTTGGGAACAGGAACAACAAACAGCAACTGACATACTAACAATTCTGCACTTTACAATAGCCTACAAACCCCCCCAAAAAAGGTTTGATGTCAAGGGCTCATACAGAAAGTTGGCTCTTTTTTTTTTTTAACAAATATTTGCTCACTACCCGCAGACTTTTGGTATTGTGGGGGTTTAACTCCCCACCCCCTCCCCCATCCAACAAGCATGCAGGTATGTCCTCCCCCATTACTAGACCCCTCAGCCGCCGCCGATAGCCGAAATCGCCGCCGGAAATACGTCAGTCGCATATTCGCCGCATTTTTGTTACGCTAGCCATGTCGTCTTTTTAGGTTATTCTTTTACCAACCAAGTTTGCCTGCATAGTTTGCCCGATTGAAGTTTGACATCATGAGCAATTTTTAGACGTATTTCTGCATATCTGAGGGTCAAAAAAATCAAATTGCTGCAAGGAAAATAGGTAATCCGAAGCGTAATTTAATTATCTTTTATATAGGCACTAGTATCATCAGGTGCTTTAGTTCAAGAGGAGTCACTATGCGCACACGAACATGGCACGTTTTTAAGGATGCAGATTACGTAATTAAGTTAACTCAAGTTTGCAGAAAACTAAAAAAAAAATGTGTTTGATTTTAACGTTACATTTAATGGTGTCATTTGAATTTATTTCCTTTGCCAATATATCCTATAATTTACAGCATATTTCATTTGTTGTGTTAAAAATTGTGTTTACGTAGTTAAGACTTAATGTTGCATAAAACTAAAACTTACATGCGTAACAAACGCTTTAGCTTAAAGAAATTTTATATTGCTCTCATTTTAATGTGGGAAATGCCAAAATTCGTGTAGGCTAAGCCAATAGCCGCCGAAATTGTCTCAAGCCGATAGCGGCCGAAAAAATAGTCGGCTAAGATCAGCTAGCCGAAAATTGGCCGAATATTTTCATTAGCCAGTCGAATAACTTAAATTTGATCGGCTGAGGGGTCTACCCATTACCCCTTAGGCCATGCAAAGTTAATTGTTTGGTTTCAGGCGCCTGCGGTCAAATTTTTTATCTGAATATTGCTCCACCCGCTAAACATCACGTTTTTGCCAAATTTAGACCGTTTTTGACATTCCATCACAACTGACTCGAAATGAAACGTGCGGATTCGAAACGAGAGGAGCGTGTTTCACCTCTAATTCAAACTACTAAGAAGTTATTTGGCAGATGATGGCAATGTCGTTGCCATCCCCACAGAATAGATATATTCTGCTGGTCACTCGCGGCAAACCAGAAACCAATTGGAAGTAGCCTATGGAGGTAGGTGGGAGGATACCTAGTTTTCGGTCGGTCGGGATAACAAAAATGTACTGGGCCGGATCACAACTCCCGGGTTTCTCAAGCAATATTTCGCAGAGCGTGGTTCGGTCTACTGCCTCTAACTAAGTCATATAAGAAGGATATTGGTAAAGATAACAGTGGAACTGTCCAACCCAGAGAGGCGTGGAACTTGCACAGATATCTCTCAGTTTAACTAAGGTTACTCGATAAGTCGCAACTGTCACGATGTGAAAGTAAGTAAATCAGGAACGGCTTAATGGTCCTTACTTCTGTATTTCTCCACATTAGTGATGAATTATTTCACTTACGCACGCTGTTGCGCCCTCTTTTCCCATTCTCTTGTCCTCACTAATGACAACAAAAGCTCGCAATGAAAAAGTTATTTTTCTCTTCTTGTAGATGCCTCCACGATACCTTAGATCATTAAGATGCGGTTGACGGGGTTATGCACTGGATAGAAGTGAAACTAGGCTTCATCTAGACACACGCTAGTGTATCGCGCCAAGTTAGCCAACAAACATCACAACAAAGATCACATCAATTCAATTGTCGAGGTTGTAAACCATTGTAGCGCAACGCCATTGCGTCAGTGTCTTATATCTTGAAGCATAGTTTGAGTACATTTCAGGTACTTGGGTAATTTTTCTACATCGAAGGAAACCATAATCTCGTCCTTTTCCATCTTCACATCTCGTAGAGTGGTGAGCAGATCTTCGGCATGTTTTAATCTGGAGGGATTTTTCACGTACTTCACTAGTCTCTCAGCCATCAGCCAATCAAGCTGCTGTGCAGGGCCACCCTTAGCGGACGTTATGAGTCTAAGTGGCATACCTTCTTTATGCACTTTCACTTGTGCAAAGATCACAGGAAGACGTTGTGGTAGATTTGGTCTAAGTTTTTCCTCCTCGTTCTTATCGAAGCAGTTTATGTAGGAGAAACACAAAAAGGAATCCACACTCGAGTGAAACAACATATGGCTGACGTAAGAAACGAGAATGAAGCAAACAGCATCACCACCCACCGCATAGGTACTAAGCATAAAATCGATTGGGACCAAACAACTACTCTGCTGGTGTCTAATAGTAAGAGGGATTTACATCTAAGAGGACTTGAATCGCTGGCGATTCAACACTGTGAAGCGAGCAGACAACCACTCATGAATCTTCAAGGGCTGTCAAACCCTAACATCAAATTCCTAATCAGTAGAGAGTTGGGGGCACACCTCTCGCGCAAATGGGATCGTGCGAGCGTTGAGCAGACGACACGCGAGAAGTACAGTGGGCAACGGTTTCCACGCATTTTCAAAAACACTGGCACTCATGACAAGGTAAAACAGAAGCAAGCACAAGAAAGGAAGCCTGAAGAAGATAGGAGAGACCGAAATTAACACCACTCGGACTATTAGGCCTATCGAAAATTCGCAAAATACCGTACTGAGAGTATTTTTGTTTTTGAATTTGAGCGTTTCTATTGTGATCGATTGATTTCGAACATTCAAAGTAGAAGATGGTTCATTTTTTCGATGAAGATTGTTGAAATACAATCGAAAATTTGCAAGATACTGACAGTATCCTGTTTTTGAAAGTGAGCGTAATGAATAATTTCCAAGATCTAAGTGAATCAACAACGTTTCAAAGTAATACAAGTACGCTTGACGGTTTATTTTGTGATCTGCGATTATCTTTTCACAACGTGGGGCACCCCAATGACCGACCTATTCGCCACGAGGCATAATGCCAGACTTCCCCGTTATATCAGCCCGATCCCGGACGACCAAGCACTGGCAGTCGACGCCCTGACGTACCCATGGCACAACCTCTTCACATATCTGTTCCCTCCATTCAAACTACTTCCCCAAGTACTTCAAAAAGCCGAAGAAAGTCAAAGCCTCCTCATTTTAATAGCCTCACTATGGCCATCGGCACCATGGTTCCTACACCTACTGTCGCTACTAGGACACTCCAAGATCTTCTTCCAGATCTTCTGTCTCAACAAAAAAGACCAAAACTCCACCCAAACCTTTCCAGCCTAAACCTTCACGCGTGGCTACTATCATCAAACTCCTCAAAAAGGCTGGAATTCATCAAGATGATTTCTCCCGCATCGCCTCAAAAGCAACCAGAGAATCAACAAACAGAATGTACGACAGCCACTGGTCCAAATGGTTTCAGTGGTGTTTCGCAAGGGAAATCAATCCAATCAACCCCACTCTACCAGAACTTCTGAGATTTTTTACCGACCTGTTTGATATTGACAAGTTCAAAGGCTCAACAATCCTTGTATATCGCTCAGCCCTAAGCTCGGTATTCAAAACGGCAGACAAGACCAACCTCCTAGATGACTACCGAATTTCGGCCCTCCTTCGCTCTTTTCAAAAAGAAACCACCCGACATCAAGAAGACAAGTTGCAGACTGGGACCTTTCAATCGTCCTCCAATCCCTAATGGAAGCCCCCTACGAACCAATGCAAGACAGCTTCCTTCACCTCCTAACCAGGAAAACTGTCTTCCTCGTGACACTGGCAGCCAGTGCCCGCTGCTCTGAAATCCAAGTCCTATCAGCAGATCCGACCTACTGCATCTTCGGTCCAAATTTCTCCTCAGTAACCCATCACCCAAGACCAGGTTTTCGAGCCAAAACACAAAAGCCCTCTGAACTAACGAAGCCCATAACCTTTCCAGCACTCATAAACTTAACAGGAGATGAGCCAGAACACCTTCTATGCCCCATCCGAGCGCTCCGTTTCTACCTCACAAGAACCCAACACGAAGACGTCCGCAGAGGCAGGAATCAACTGTTCCTACCTGTTGACCTCCAAACAGGAGAAACTTCACCAGCCATGATTGCCTGTTAGATTAAGAAAACTAATCGATATTGCATACGACAAAGCCAACCTAAGCAGAGAGAGAGCAACAGCACACAAGGTTAGAGCAACCTCCACTTCATGGGCACGTCACAACGCCACCCCAATAGAAGAAATTCTACAAGCTGCTTCCTGGCGACACTCAACGACGCGACACTCAACGACATTCACCTCACACTACCTGAGAAACATGTCAAGAGAAGAAAAGGGACTACACCGGCTGGGACCAATCGTCGCAGCCAGAACCGTGGTCAATCCCCCTTAAGCACAATCAGAACGAAGCAGAGGCAAGCCATCCCACAGATGGAAGCAAGCCATCCATAGAAGGAAGCAAGACACCCTTAGAAGAAAGCAAGATCCTCATAAACAACGGTCCTTTTCAGGGCCACCAATCCCTACGAAAGAGATCCAAATTCCTGTTTCAGCAACCTGTTCTGAATAAAGTGCAAATTTTTAAATAAAAATTTTTGGGGGAAGCCTGCTTGCAACCCGGGGCGCCCCGTCAGATCGGTGCCCGCCACCATGTTTGACGAGGTCTGCTGATAATGCTAAATTATCAGGTTAATATGTTTGGCAAACAAAGAAAGAACATTTTGCCGGCCCACAACCAGGCCGGCTAAAAATGGTTTCTTTTTTGCCTAAAACATACTTAAACTAAGCCCTTCGTACCTCCCCTCTCGAGTCACTGCCTGACAGATTGAGAGGAAAATGTATGCCGAGACCATCCAAGTTCTTGCTTATATAGAGAGGGCTGCGCATGCGCAGAGGGTAATACAAGCAGGCGTCTACAAGCAACTTAAAATCTCCAGTGAGACATTAATTGAGGACAATGTAATGCTAAATTATCAGGTTAAGTATGTTTTAGGCAAAAAAGAAACCATTTTTAGCCAGCCAGGCTGGGGGCCAGCAAAATCTTTTCCCTTAGATTTGTCAGCGATCCCTCGATCCTTGCTTGACCATTTGCAATTGCAAAAAAAAATTTATTTATTTATTTATAAAATAAAATGCCTGGTTGCCTGGTGTTTCAATTTGCAATATCACCCGTAAAAACCAAACAATTTTTTTTTTGTGTGTGGCCTTACTCCTTATCTTTTGCATCCGCTTACTGCATTATTTATCACACAGGGATTCACCTAACAATATGTATGAGCTGGGGAGGGGGGGGGGGTTTTTTTTTTTTCAAAGTGTTATAATAGTAGTGAACGCTGCTATCATTCCGTGATATCCCTAGCCAGTTTCCTAGAACACCTTTCAGGCTGGTATATCCCAATGCCATGGAACATTATAGGTCAGTAACAAACTCTCTACTATCATACGCGGACTAATTGGATACAATTTTTGGGATCATCAACCAAAATATTGCCATTTCGATACTGTTGATGCACACATTCCGATTTTTAAAAGTCTGTGTGGTTATGTCGATGCCTCATGGGCCTCGGATCAGGATTACCGAAAAAGTTTTGGTAGTCATATCATTTTCCTCAGTGGGGGGGGGGAGGTCCCAATTCTCTGGGGTTGCAAAAGGCTGAGTATGGTCTGTTTAAGCTCATTGGTGTCAGAGTTTGTCGCCGTGGTTCCAGCTGCAAAAGAATTGCGTTGGATCAGCAATGTATTTGGAAATTTTATCTTGAAGGATAAGGTACACATGCCTGTATTATATTGTGATTCCCAATCGGCAATGCATTTTGCCAGAAATGCAGTAGAGAACTTTTGCAAAATCTAGTATTTTTTTCTATAATTCCGTAGTAATTTTTGTGCATAGAAACGCTTCCAACATAACACGGTTCGTCTTCAACTGCGTAAGCCTAACGTGGCAATCGCTGATCCTGGCCGTCAAATACTTGTAGCTCGCGTGCTTGGCGATCGCGCAGCCGCTGTCTCCTCCAGCTTTTGGTTTCTCCTTCAAACTCTTTGGAATCACTCTTTCACGCTTACAGGCCAAATTAAACGCCAAATGTTGTTCAAAACTTCCGATACTACCAGCAATCTTGATGAGAGTTCGCACTTCTTTAAGGTTACTGTGAGAATGTGCCTTCCGAATCAGACTGAAAAAACCGTTACTGGACGTATTTTGAAACTCTTCATTAACATTCGTAAAAAGTTAGAAACTCATTTTCGCTCACTTTCAAAACGCAGATATTAACAATGCCTTGCTAATTTTCGACTGAAATACTTCAGTCTTCTTCAGGCATCGTAGGTAATTGGCTTTTCTACATCTCCACTACTGGTTTTTTGAACACGGCAACCATTTTGAAAAACGTTGTGGCCTCCGGTATTTTCAACGCTGCTGCGTTCCTGCTTTTCTCGTTCGCTCGTTTCTAACCACTTGTGCTGGAGCAGGGAATCAAGTTCTTTTTCCACTAGGTGCACAATTTGCGGATTTGATGGCCTTGGGTGTTCATCAGTGGGACGGAATGTCTTCTGTGGTGTTGGATGGCGATTGATTCTAGGCACCTAAGGTAGGAGTCACTTGCTGTGTTAGAGCTGATGAGCGTTTGTGTTTTCTCCCATCCAATACTATGTTCAGTGCCCATGCAATGGAGTGCAATGCTGTTGTCTCTCATTTTATTCCTGGTGTCACCTGTATATGTTGGCCAATCCTTGTTCTTACTCCTTTTCTCGTTTAACCGATGTACACAGCACTGCACCCATTGCATGGGACACGATACACACCTTCTCTGGTATTAGCCACATTTCCCATGGTTTGCTCATCTCTCATAATTTGCGTTTCTCGTTCAGCACTTTTACTCTCATTTTGAGTTTTTCTGCTTTTCATCAAAAGTGACTTAGGATTTACCACCTTCTTTAAGAGGAGTGCGAATCTTTTCTTGGAGATCAAGTTTTTCACCTTATCACTCACTCCTCTCAAATAGGTCAATCCTACTCTTCTCTTTTGTACCATTTCACTTTCACTTTCTTTCTCATTTACTTGTTTCTTTGCAATTCCTCTTGCTCTTTTATTTGCGCATTTAGGAGACCTCCTGGGTAGCCTAGTTGGATAAATCTTCCTTTTACTTGCTGAATATGTGGCGTGGCCATTCTTTCATCACGGGAGTTTTTGAAGAGACATGAGAATTCATTCAGGGAGATGGCTGTAAGTTGTTCCTTGGGGTGTCCAGAGGTATATGAGATGCCCCTCTGTGAAGCTGTTGGTTTTTTGTACGGTTGGAAAGTAACTTTCCCACTTTCTGTTCTGGTAATTAGAACATCCAAAATGGAAGGGACCCCTCTTTTTCTTTTTCCAAGGTGAACGAGCGATCAGGGTGCCACTCATTCAATTTTTCGCGCACTCTCTCTAAGTCCCTGCGCTTTAACACCGCTCCCACATCATCTACAAATCTCTTCCAGAGCTTAATTGCCAGCATGCTAGAACAAATGAAGGCACCAAGATGTTGCATGACGATTTCGGCTATGATCGGAGAGCTTGAGTATCCCATGGGTGCTTCCTTGGTTTGCCAGAACACTTCTCCACCAAATTCTACATATATCGACGAGAGGAGCACTTTTAACATTGCTCTGTCACGTTCAAATACTTTCCTTTAAATTTTTCGCATCGTACGGGATTTTTCCAACATATCTAAAATGAGGCGGTGGGACAAACTTGGGAAGAGCTTCTCCACATCAAACGACACCATGACATCATCTTCGACTAATTTTAGCTTCCTGAGCTCAACAAGGAGGTCTTCTGTGTTCAGCAAGCGGCACGGAGATTCAACATACTTTTTTAATTCTTCGGCAACCACCCAGTCAAGCTTCTGAGCCATGCCTCCTTTGGCCGAAGTAATGAGGTGGAGAGGGGCTCCTTCTTTGTGCGTCTTGACTTGCGAAAAAATAGTTGGGAGGCGTTGGGGAGCCCTAGGAGTCAAGTGACACCAGGAATAAAATGAGAGAGACAACAGCATTGCACTCCATTGCATGGGCACTGAATATAGTATTGGATGGGAGAAAACACAAACGCTCATCAGCTCTAACACAGCAAGTGACTCCCACCTTAGGTGCCTAGAATCAATCGCCATCCAACACCACAGAAGACATTCCGTCCCACTGATGAACACCCAGAGGCCATCAAATCCGCATATTGTGCACCTAGTGGGAAAAGAACTTGATTCCCTGCTCCAGCGCAAGTGGTTGGAAACGAGCGAACGAGAAAAGCAGGAACGCAGCAGCGTTGAAAATACCGGAGGCCACAACATTTTTCAAAATGGTTGCCGTGTTTAAAAAACCAGTAGTGGAGATGTAGATGTACAAGCATTTCAGCCGAAAATTAGCAAGGTATTGTTAATATCTGCATTTTGAAAGTGAGCGAAAATGAGTTTCGAACTTTTTACGAATGTTAATGAAGAGTTTCAAAGTACGTCCAGTAACATAAATCATGCCAGTCAGTCCAACTTTTCTAGTTAGCACCTCTTAGAACCAGGTGAGGATAAAAATCTTCCTGTTTCGTTAGATTTGATTTCTGTCCTAATGCTGGTTATAAGGGGTGCTAACTAGAAAAGTTGGACTTAAAAAATCTTGGGTCGTCAGTTTTTGTGGACCACCCTGTATTAGACACCAAATTTGGATGGTGCAGATGTGCTCACAAATGAACAGTCAAATAAAACGCAGCTGCACTCCACAGGTGCGAAGCACGAAGTTCTCTGTAACCACGATAGGAAGAAAGCATGCAGGAAGAAACTGCACAAGCATGCAAATGAATTTTTTTCAAATCTCTATTTTTCTGAATATTGTTGTTATAGGCTAAGAAAATTTGGCTATTGAATTTAAGAGGTGTGTGAGGATCACACAGGTTGGGACAATTTGTAATTCGAGTGACCACCCTTGCGGCGACGACGCTACTCAAGGCCCCATACACAATCACGCGGTTGGCCTTCTCCAACACAATGAGCTCGCGTGCCACCTGGTAGCATACATTCAGAGAGGGAGGGAGAGGCGACAAGATGGCCTCCAACCCACACTCGTGTACATGTTTCTTCACCGAAGTTTGGAAACATCCATCTCGTCTCTTTCGTTTGTATGGGATCGCTGGCCATGGACAAATTAGGTAATTAGGTAAGAATTGCCTATGATATCAACGTGCACAAACATTGTGTTTATGCTCGTAATGTCAACAGTATTTTGGCTTTCTTGACTTCTCACGTAATTTCCCAAGTCAAACCCCAAGACTGTACCGGCTTTCTGCCAAACTGTTATAGGCTGAAAAAGATATTCCATAGTTTGGGTCCGTAATTATCAAGTCTGCTCTTAAAGTGTTTAGATTCGAAAGAATAGAAACGGCTTCCGTGTTGTGGCCATTTCCGTCTATTGATGATTTTAGACATATATTGAATTAATTTCCTCGTTCTCGTAAGCCCTCGGTATGACTATCGCTTTCTGCCAAGTCACTCCAGCATCTGTAGTACACTGATTTTTATTATTTTTTAAGGTGATGTTGTGTATGTCTAAATTAAGCAGAGCTTTCGTAACTTTTTTTCCAGAGTCCAAATGAATTGGCGAGTTTAAATTAATTTTCAAGTAAGGCCATTAAAAAAAGAAAAGTTTGTTCTCAGGCCCTCCCGCACCGATTTTTTGACGGGAAATAAAAAGAAACGACGCGGCAAAAATAAAAGTTACAGATAAAAAATGGTCCTTAGTGAAAAATGAAATTACAAAATTACCATTCTTGTCGTTAAATAATTTCATGGTAAGCAGAATTATGACGCAGTGTTCTTTGTTTTATCCAAAATAAAATATAATTCCCCAAAACGTACAGAAAAATGAGGTCGAAAAATAAAAAAAAAATAAAAAATAAATTTCGCCCTCCCGCACAGATTTCATGAGAAAAATGCCCGAGAACCAACTTTCTTTTTTTAAGTGGCCTAAGATTCTCTACCGGTGAGTATAACAAAACAGGTATCCATGATGATATTTTTTTTTTTTAATGATATACTTGTAAAGAAAAAAAATTCTCAAAGCAGTTGCAAGGTTGCCCTACTTGGAACTCCCCCTAGCAATCAACATGCCCATAATGCGAAATCTCGTGAAGCATTTTCAGGAGTGTCCCTAACGAAGCATTTCACCATTCTCACAATATAAAAGCTCATAACACATTTGCAGGGGTGCCTGACTCCCCTACATTTTCGACATGCTTGCATTGCAAAATTGACGTCACGACCTTTTACCTTTAATTTTCAATGTGCGGAAGCTCATTTTCATGGTACCCGATTTGTGGAACCACTAATGTTGCTAATTCGTCATTTCATGCCCCCCCCCCCCACCCCAAGATAGAGGTAGAGTAGCATTATGAGACAAACAGCATCTCCACTGTTCTGCGTATCGATGAAAGCTGGAAGTGTGGGACTGTGGGTAGGAAACGGCACTCAACCCTTTTTCTGGGTACCCGATTTGGCCTTAATGTTCCTAATTCGTCATTTTCCTGGCTCCTAAGATATAGGGGGAAGTAGCATTATGACACAAAAAGCAGCCCTACCCTTATCCAAATCGACAAATACCGGAAGTGGGGCAGCAAAATCGACTTCTCCCATTTTCAGGGTATCCGATTTGGGGACCCCCTAAAGTTGCTAATTCATTATTTTCATGCCCACGTGAGGGTGATACAAAAAGCAACCTCCTCTGGACGATGAAAGTGGAGATAGCAAAAAGCACTTCCCCACCCTGCTCAACGCAAACCAGAAGTCACGAGACCTGGAGGGGGGGATAAATGTCGTATGACTGGAAATAGGACTCAAGTAATCCAAGTGACTTGGGGCTAATATCACATGACCGGAAGTAGGAACCATGTGTCTGACGTTATCACTTCCAGTCACGTGACTTGGAGGGAATCACCCCATCGTAAATGTGCTCTAGCATTGAATGCGCGCCCCAGGACAATCTGTTGTTGCCAGTTGTCTCTAGGTGCGGTTAAGATCAAGTTTGCTGCAGTTATGGTGGCCACATTGCGTTTCTTTTTTTTTTCCAGCATTTCATTCCAGTTTGAAAATGTCACGTTGCCTACTGTGAAAATTCATTTTAAAGTTGAAAGTGTACCTTTTATCACGCTTATTTTCACAAACACACACAAAATAACAAATATTTCGGCAAATTTTCGATAATCAGCAGTCCTGGAGGTGTAATGGCTCAGGCGACTATCTTCTTCAGGCTCCACAACAACACAGTTTCACTACTTCGTAACGACCGTTCGTCTGCTTCGAATTTTGAGCGTGGCCTCCGGTATTTGTTGGGTTCGTTGCGAATTTGGAGCGCGGCTTCCGAATTTAGAGCGCGGCTTCCGAATTTGGAGCGCGGCTTTCTGATGCATGGAGAACTCAATCACCTGCTGCGTGAAAAATGGGCAACAAACCCAACGAATTCCGTAGGCCGCGCTCCAAATTCGCAACGTACCCAACAAATACCAGAGGCCTCGATCAAAATTCGACGCAGATGAACAGTTGTTACGAAGTAGTGAAACTGTTGTTGTGGAGCCTGAAGACGATAGTCGCCTGAGCCATTACACTTCCAGGACTGATGATTATCTAAAATTTGCCTAAATATTTGAAATTTCATGTGTATTTGTGAAAATAAGAGTGATAAAAGGTGAATTTTCAGCATTTCATTCCAAAAATAACCCTATCTTTAATCCTAGGAGGGATGGTGTTACAGGCGGAATGCTATATCGTAAGAGCAGCAGAAAGATGGTGACGCTTCCGAGGTTGAATACCGCATGACGTACATTTAAGAAGATGTGTTTTTGCCTGGTCATGAAAACGACTCTAAACCTAACTTTCTCTAACATCGACAGTTTTTCCTAGAATTGGCCGGGACAGAAAATGACTGGTGAAAAAACCTATACGTTCTTAGTAGTACAGAATGTGTTACAATTAACTGTTTAAATAGCACAATCCTGTTGTGTTTAGTGGTGGCCACACCCTAAAGCGTACCTAGGAAAAGATACTCACAACTAGTAATTGGATGGTTGGAAATTGGAGAACCAGGGTATTGGAGCGTATCACTTTTATTAACAAGAATTATGATGTCACACAATATAGTTACACTGCACTGGTTGTGGTGCTGAAGGTGCCACATATGTAGTGGTTAATATAAACAAAACTACTGTGGGTAATTATGGCAACCCACATACACTCCAGCCCTACTGAATTATAGGCTACAAAAATATGTTTTTTTGCATGTTGTCGTGATATTCGAAATTCTTCTTATGCGAAATACTCTTGGTCCCAATCATTTTGGATAAACAAGATTCCACTGTATTTATTTTCATGCAGTACTAGTAATCCTTTAAGTAGTTTTTGTAAATATCCAGTAGCTGCTGTTATAAGAGTAAGATCACGGTACGGGTTTAGTGTTTCACGATAGTGTTAATTTTGTCAACTTTTATTTTAATGACACTTGAAAATCTTAGTCTAGGAGAAGAATTCAGGAAAGGCCTTAGTTTAGGAGTTAAAGGCACTTTTTAGTAGAAGTGGTAACTAATTTTTTTCTGAACAAGAACCACACGAAGAAGCTAGATATAAACGTTACCAAATTTTCATTGTAATTTTAAGACCGGAAATAAGCCGCCATCTTGGAAAAAATGACGGCGTTGATAGGTTTTATAATAATTTTAATTAATATCTCGGTTTCTATCAAGCCGTTTTTCTTTTTCTTTACACCAAATTAAAGGATTTGAAACGTACTATCTTTCATTGCTGAATAATTATTTCGATAATTTTAATAGTTTACTCACAGATTTAACGGAAAGACAAAAAATGCAAGTTTTGTAATTAATGTCGCTATAAACATTAATAATGCTTTGTAATGCTTAGATAACCCAGTAATGCTTAGATTACCCGTTTTAACGTTTGCAGATGTTTTGAAGTACAAATATTACCTTTAATTTGGTATATGGAACATCTAATTTGGTCCCATAGAAGCGGAGTAATTGTTGGTCAAGTGAAGTAATGTATGTTGCTAACACAATCAGTTAAACTAGCTGGAGCGATTGTTGGAATTCCCTGTTATCTCCGTGAAAGGGAGCTTTTGACTAGGATATGCCAACGTGCGCTTGCTAAGGGTCAGTCTGACCCTTTGGCTTGTATTCTTTCGGATTATGTGGCTTTGTCGCAAGGTGGCCGTGACTTGCCTGGTGCTCCAGGTGTTGGGGCCTCCCTCCTCCAGCATGAGGGATTACGGTTTCTCGGGTCCTGTGTTGGTCAGCCCACCGGCCCCTTGGCTCTGGTGCTCTTCTGCTGCAGCAGCTCACGTCATCTAATCCACTATGATGCGTCTTTCAACAAAGTTGACCAAGGGGGGGGGGGGGGATATTCCTAGCCTGCGCTTGGAGTATGAGCTGGACATAGGGTCCGATCTGTGCCTGCCTGAGTTTTGTGTTTTGTCTGACTCACTAGCAGGGTGTGTGGTTCCTATGCCAGTGTTTTCAGTCTTTACAGTGTACTCATCGGATAGCCTTAGAAATCGGGGGGAGGTTTTTTACACTCGGCCAGTGTGGTCGGCTGGCTTTGATCAGCTGGGTCAAGGGCCAAGCCGGGTACTTCGGGATGGCCTCACCAGACGGGGATCCAATGAGGATGCTAACAGGGTTACTTTCGTTCTGGGCCCAAGACATCAGCGCCCGGTTGTCAGGGGGATTTTTGTGAGAGAGTAGGCAGCTGAGTGGTCCTCCGGGTTGGTTGGCCGCAGTTTGTTTGGGTTACACCCCTCCGTTGTCTGTCCCAGACCCCTCAATAGCCTCTCCCGTAAAGAGGCAAGTGTAAGCTCCAGGTTATACACCGGGCATGTCCCGCTTCGGGCTGACCTGTTCCGGCTTGGGTGGGTGCAGCCGCCGGTTTCTGCATGTGATGGTGGAGAGGAGTCCGTGCGTCACTTTCTCTTAGAGTGCCCTTGTTGGGTGGTGCAGCGGCGGTTTGTTCATATTGATGGGGTTGACCTGTCTGGTCATGGCCCTTAGTGTCACTCCGCATACTGCGGATGGTGTTCGTTCTCTGCGCAGGACGATTGGCTTTTGTAAGGCAACCCAGTGTCTACTCTAATATTTCTTGTTCGTTCCCCCTCCCTCGTTCCCCATTCTTCCTTTGGTTCCATTTTGGAGTGTGTGGCCAGTTAAAGTTGAGCAGGAGGTACAGGTTGTGCTGTTTGTTCGGATTAGGTTTTAAGTAGGTTAGGTAAAGTTTTAGATTAGAGCGAATGATTTTGTAGGCCTGTACGCTCTGAAAATAAAGTAAAGCTTGTGTTGTTCTCAACTATAGTTGTAATGGCTAGAGATACAGATATTCTCTTATTACTGACAGCTCATTTCCGTAGAATGCAATGTTGCTTTTTATGGATAATGACAGGCACAGCCCAGAGACACAAATATATTCCCATAAGAGATGTCTTCGAAAAACTCCCTCAAGGATCAGAACGCTCATTACTTGCGTTCCATGCATTCACCGGTAGTGACACTACCTCATTCAAACCAAATTCATTTGTGCAAGTACGGTGTGCTAAGTAAAACAGAGTGTGCGGATACGGCTCGTGTCCTGCTTTTTTCGAAGTGTCGTGCTCCTGAAAATTTACCGCCAACAAACAATTCATTAACTTTGCATTTAAAACGTGCTCATTATCAGACATTTGTATGGAATAAGGCTACTTGTCAAGAAATTGAATTGCCAGATCCAGAAGAAATGGGTTGGCGGTTGGAC
>JAHWFP010240994.1:0-12582 GCA_023313725.1 Lithobius niger
TTCCAAAGGTAAACTTAAATTGTACCGCAAATTATTAAAAAAAAAATCAAGGCATTATGAACCATCGTTGTTGATATTCGGTAAAGTTCGAAAACGTTATCGGGGAAAAAATATGCAAACACCTTTCAAACTTCACCTATAAGTTCATCGAATCATAACAGACTAGTAGTAAACACGGGTACCAGTTTTTTCTGTCTATTTGATAGGTCGATGCGGAAAGTAAATCTTGCAGTAGGCCTAATGATAACATTTTTTATTTACCTTGATTATTATTTTTGTTGTAGGAGTCGTCAAAACTGGCGTTAAATTACTTTCGTGTGATGAAAATAGCACGTGGTTTAAGCGATCGTGACACATTAATCATGGAACAACATGCAGCCGCCGTCTTGTCGCGTTTGAGCGCTGAGAATTCCGGGGAAATCCCCTTTCCGGCTGCCATCGATGTTGACATTAATTTCAACGAATAAACTGCTCCGTTTCAACGGCCGCTGATGCCTCCTTTAGTATCGCGAGCTCCGATTGGTTGATTTATGCTAGGTGCCTGCTGTTGAACGCGTCGGGGCCAGTCATGAAATGACGTCACGCAAAGCGAGTAACGGCCGTTTCCATTGGAGCAAGTGTGCACGCGTCCTTTGTGTACAGCCGGCTAGGAGCCAAAGATGGCGGCCCGCAATGGATCGCGTGAGCGCTGTCGACGCTCGTTAATATTTGAGGACTTTAAACAACTTTAAGGTAATAAAAACATTTAAAAAAATGGCAGAGTGGTAAAAAATACTGCAGAAGCATAACCAGTGGCTGTCAGCATTCCAAGATCGCCCATTTCAGAAAGTGTAGCAATTTCTTTGGCCGAAGTTTTTCGGTATTTTTGGCCAAGGGCAGTTTAGATAATCGGATACAGTAATACATCAGTTCGGATAACTCAGGTTTTACTGTACATTATATAAACAAAATTTATGGATATCCAATCAGAATAAAATAACTAATAAAAAAAAAAGCTAAGTATGATGCGAGACAAAACATAAGACTGACACCTTCCAACCAAATGTTTACAAATTTAGTACCCTCTTCCCATTTTTTCGGTTATAAATAAACGAAAAATGCTAAACGTTTAAACGTTCAAATTCCGGTTAACCGTTTAAACGTTTAACCGTCCCAACCCTACTTTGGACCATATAAGTACTTGTAAGGTCCTTACAAATGCCAAAATTAAAAAAGGACTTGTAAGCACTGTAAGCACCCTGTGTTTAACAAAATTTTGCCCACTGTAGCTTGCCATACTCTACCGCGTTCAGCTTCACTTTCTTGGTTCAAGATGGAGCTCCAGGACCATAGACAGATTTGAAGGGGGGAGGGGCGAGAGAGGAATCTCTGCGATCCCCAAGTATTTTGAATATTTTGGAATAAATTGCACAATTTTTATCTTCCGATTTCTAAACATTTTGATTGCTTTGCATAATGATTTTGTATCGTCTCAAAGAATGCGTCAACTTCACTGATTGCACTTAATAATAATAACTTTTTAGAATTGGTATTATTTAAAATCTTTCATTTATGCCTCAGTAGTCAATTTTCTCAATAAGTTACTATAAGCTTGGACTATGCTATTGTCTTTGCTCCATGCTGGAAAAGTTAACATTTAAAATTACTGTTTTATTGTAAATGGGCTCAACTCTTTCAAAAGGATTTTTTTAACATAGTATAAATTTTTTTCGCCGTGATTGCATTACTAAACTGTTTAAAAACATCTAGATTCATACTCTGGAACGTAGCAGAAGACATTACTTACGTACGGAGGAAAATATGCAATATTCCAGACAGGCAAGAACGATTCAACAATTCTTGGCGAATTTTCGATAGTCAATTTGATGTGGATGGAAAAAAACCTAGCAGACTATCATCTTCAGGCACGCAACAAAAACTCCAAACACCACCACCTATTTACAGTAACTAGATTCGAAATTGGCGTTAACTTGGCCTTCAATATTTAAATATCAGAGGCCAAGTTAACGCCAATTATGAATCTAATGGACTGTAAATAGGTGGTGATGTTTGGAGTTTTTGTTGCGTGCCTGAGATGATAGTCGGCTAGGTTTTTTCCATCCACAGCAAATTGACTATCAAAAGTTCGCCCAGAATTGGTTAATCGTTCTTGCCTGTCTGGAATATTCCGTATTTTCCTCCGTACAAAAGTACTAAACTGCTACGTAAATTTCAATTTTACATCGTAATGTCTAAAATCGTGGAGCAAGTTGCGAAGCAATACCGCCCATTTCGAGTTTTGCAATCACGATTCCTTTCAAGATCAGTGCTGTAGTCGCCAACTAAAATAATGAATTTTGTTTACTGACCATCAAATCAAAGAAAATTTTTTTTTAAATGGCTGCATGGGTCACCTACCATTATGATTGTTGCTAAATGCGCAGTTATGAGAGCGTAAACTCCCCCCGAGGCACCAGCTAGAAAAACCCGTGGATCAGCTATAGATGTTCCAAGAGAGCCTGAAAAGAATTAATTGTTAATTAGGTATATCAAGAGTTCTAAATATCAAAATTATTCGGCCATGCGAGAGATTCTTTAATACATTAGTTTATTATCTATGCAGAACAGAAACCAACATATTTCTGCCCTGTACTCACTTATACGATTTCCACCCAGTGCTCCACAAGGCCGTGTTATGCTGCTCCACTTAACATGATTTCCGCCCAGTGCTCTACCTCAAACTTTGCCCCCCCTACCCCGCCTCCCCATTTGAGGTAGGAAATTTATTTTCGAACTCATGAAATTCATGCACCCAAACTGCGCTGTGACGAAATTTCAACCTAATCAGAACAAAACTGTGAACATTATTGTTTCGCAACCAGACAAACAAAAACTACAAATTTAGTCGTATTCGATCTCGCTCGGCAAATGCAAGTCGAGTATTCTTGCCACCTTTCCAACTTTTATTTCGTTAAAGACTCTATAACAAACACAATTCGGAAAGCACCCAGCAGAAAAGAAGCACTTCATAATGTTGAAAAGGCCCTGAACATTAGTTAGGACCCACGGGTGTTCAGATAACTGAATAAGTCGGATCATCAAAATAAAGAAACAAAACTTTCATTTGAGAAGAACTGTGTGTTAAGTTACTTTTTTTTGCGTGCCGTGGTAAGGAAGTAGATTTTCGACTCCCATACCAGCAGTGAGAAGAAGACATGCAAAAAAGTCTTTCCAAAACCATAACACACAGCCTGAAGAAGACAAATGTTGTTGCTGTGCCCACCACCATCAGGATTTATGGTTCATCGAAAATTAGCCTAGCAACCAAACTGTCATTTCTGGACTTTGATTTTGCAAATTTCTCTCCAAAAATTGGACCAAACTGCTTTGCTTTTAAAAGCAGTAATAGGACAAGCTCAGTTCTTCAGCTTGTTTTACAAAAGGACAATGCTGTAGAGTTGATGTTGATTTTTTAAATTCATATTTTATCCTGGAGCTGGTTTTGAAAAAAGGGCAAAAAATGTACACAATTATCATGCAGTTTTTACACCATCTAAAGGTGTTAGAACTACAATACAACCCAAGGGATCAGCCATCCAGTTTTTAATAAATTACAGAGTGGAGTAATACTACATACAACATAAGATTAAGGGTTTAAAAACGTTCAGATTCTTACTTTGAAATTTATTACCCATCGGAAAACGAAGCACAATTACGCAAAGTTTCAAGGGTAAAGTAGCGAATTTTCGATAATCAAATAACAGCTGGAGATGATAGTCACTGCCGACTATCCTCATCAGGAAAAGCACACAGTTTTTTCCTGTCGACTCCTCTTGTGATATTCGAATTCCACAAGAAGAATCGACAGGCTAAACCAGTGTGCTTTGCCTGATGAAGATAGTCGGCTGTGACTATACATCTCCAGCTGTTATTTGACTATCGACAATTTACCCAGATACTGATATATCTTTATCTTTGAAATTTTGCGTAATTGTGCTTCATTTTCCGAAGAATAGGGGTATTAAATTAATACCCTTACACTTACGTACTGTGCAGCATCACTCCACTGTGCAATTTATTATTAAGGGGATGGCTAATATTGTGCCATAGAAAGGTGTAATAATGTCCTTGGGGGGATACTGTGCCTACAAGCTACTATTTCGGCAACCATACCTGCTATAACTCCAAAGACGTAGACTAGCCAAACACGCCAGAATTTGTGTACCATTTCAAGAGGGATACCCAAGACCAACTGGATCAACATGTTGAACAAGATGTGTACATAGCTAGAAAAGTTTAAAAAATAAAAATAAGTTATATGCAATATAAAGATTTTGAAAGCAGATAAGCTCATTTTACTCTGGCTAAAGAAATCTTGAAAAGAGAAACGACAACAAACAATTGGTCTAGCGAATTTTCGGTAGTAGCCTATTCTATGCTTACATAAACATCCCACTACCTTTATCAGGCTAAACGTCTAAGAGCATGCACTAAACTAACAACTATATGCTAGAGTCACTGTTTGAATTTAAATGTTTGAATTCAAACATTAACTCTAGCATGCAGCTGTTAGTTTAGTGCGTGCTCGTACACTTTTAGCCTGATGAAGTTAGTGGGATATTTATGTAAGCACGTAATACTATCGAAAATTGTCAAAACCAATTGTTTGTGCTTGTTTCTTTTCTGGCACAGCGTTAGTCCTCTTTTCAAGAGCAACATAAATATCTTGACAAAAAATATTTTCAGATTTTTTTGCGAGCTCTACTAACTCGTACGAGCTTTTCATGCTTTACAAAATGCTGTGGTGACGTTTGGACCTTTCAGTTGAAATGTCAGAACGCTTTCGGAGCATGGGTACCTAGGCTGGTGAGAATAATTCCACAGAACTTCGAACCACAGTTAATCTAAAACTGCCTTAACACCAAGTTCGGCTTGCAAATGAATATTATTTCTTCTAATATTACACACTTACCCAGCATGTATCAACATGTAAGAGAGATATCGCCAGGCTTCATAACGTTTATAAGGGTTGTATATTAGAGGTGAATCAAACGGCACTACATTGCCTAATTTGGTGATGTAGTAGGCGAAAACAGCTAGCTAAGGGAAAACAAATACAGTTAAATAGGGTTACATTCAGTCACAAGAAATACGCCCGCTTCAAATTTTTACATATCTGGTTTAACATAAGTTCTCACCGAACCAGTCATATGAAACCTATAAAGTTGAAGGTAGAGGAAGTAAAAATGATGCAATTTTCTAAAATACGTGAAAGGTTATATGTACCGTAAATCACCTATTAAATGCCCATGGGTGACTAAAATTAATTCGATAAAAAGCTGAGCGGTCGATAACAAAGCTACTACAAGATTTCTGACCTTAACATATTTTTTATGGTGAGCTTTTAGGCCTAAATCCACCGTGTTCAAGTTGATTATTCACATGCGTGATCTGGGTTCAATCTAGCATTAACTAACACAATGGCTTTATACTCGTATTAGATCGTCCTCCTTCCAATATCTAACCTAATTCAAAGTTAAAATTAATTTCTAACTATCACTAACCTTCAAAACAGATACGCGATTCACGGCCGGGAAAACGCCAAGCAGAGTAACGTTATGACGGACGCAATGGACTGCATGTTTCAAACGCTTACTGAGTCTGGACGCGTGGAACCTCGAGTCCACTACCGAGGCTTCACGGGTCCAGACCTACGCGTCCACTACCGCCGAATCTTCCGTCTTGGATGACAATATATAACTCTACGGCGGTAAATGAGTCAGCACACGAGTTTTCCAGTGGTGAAATACGTTGTCTGTTTTGAAGGTTGGTTATGGTTAACTTTGAATTATGTTAGATATTGGAAGGAGTACGATCTAATAAATTTGTAAATAAATAAGAAAAAAGTATAGCGTTTTCGCAATATTACCCACATCAATGATCGATCGCGTAAGCCGCCTACTTGTCTGCGATTAGAAACGCTCCAGTGAATCGTGTCGGATTAAACGTTGATTTTGTTAAATTTATGAATCCTGTCGTTAATTTTGCTGCAGATCAACCAAGATTTAAAGGAATAAAACTTTCATTTCGTAAAATTTTTTAAGCTTTTAGTCAATTTTACGATTGACTAAAAAAAACAAAAAACTATTGGTGGCGGGGGGGGGTTAATAAGGCTACTACACGATTTCTGACCTTAAAGTATTTTTGGGGGTGGGCGTTAGCACAGCCAGGGCATTTATTATGCGATTTACAGTATGCGAATATGTGATGAAAGGTAGTCAACATTTCCAATTTGTCAAATAGATCTCTCAATCGCTTGACAAAGTAGCCGAATATTAGCTTACAGTGCGGTGGCAGGTCATCAAGGGTAACACAAATTAGAGAGTAAACAGAACAAAAAATAAATAAATAAAAATCGCAATCAACACACTAAGACCACGTAAAAAAAATATTGTTTGGTTAACGGGCAAGGCTGCAAATTGAGGCACCAGGCATTTTATTTTATATTCCATTTATCTGACATGTACCTACCTAAAACATGAAAGAGTATGTATGTAGTCGGTCAAAAAATACATAATATCCCAAGAGTTTGCTGTGCTATGGGATGCCACTGGACTGAACTTTTTTCGTGAGAAATTATTTATTTTTGCACTGTCAGCTACTCCAATTTTTTTCTCAGCTTTCCGTATTTGGTATACGTGGAAAGCTAAAGAAACAACTTAACAAGGAATATTGTGATGTAACTCATTGTGAATTTGAACAAAACTTGAATCTGTAGTGCCGTTCCGCTAACTCCAGTGCACATTTCTGTAAAACCATGAAAATTAGCTATGGAATCAGTCGTTACCAGGCAGACAAGAGATTCAAGAGAACAATACAGACCTACAGATTAAGTCGTACGGTATCTACGCTGTTATGGGATTTGTCATCAAGTATTCAATATTTTTTTAGTTTTTGCCGAATAACTCCTAGTGGTATTAGCTAGAGGCTTGAAACTTACACCATTGAAAAGCTTGTTTTGAACAAGTTAAAATAGTATATTGAATGTCACAATCGGTCAAAATTTAGCGTAAATATGATTTTTAGCTGGTGGATCAAGACTCGGATAAAAAATGTTGACTCGCGATATTTTAAGGCACCCGCACGCGCCTGTAAACTAAACAATTGACTTTGGATGGCCTAAAAACTAAACAAATACAGGGAATAATTTTCCCAATACAAGCACCTAAACATAATATGGCAAATATGCCAACCAATACGCCAAATTACGAGGTTACTTGGTACAGATACCACAACTGGGCCTTAAAAATCATCTTGCTGCTGACGTGATTAACCTTACAATGTGGCATAACTGGTTTGACGAGACTTGATGTTACATGCTTAACTCTGAACTTCTTAATTAATAACTGCAATATTTAGTGCATTAAACATTGATTGTTCCGTTTGATCCACATTTGTGCCACCCTAGCGAATGCCTGCCACTGTGTATTGCAGGTAAAAAGTCGGACGTTTATTAAATGTTTGGGGTCTGAGCAGCAAAAATGGGGATTGCCAGTAACACTCCTTTTACCTACAGTCAAGTGAAACAGTAACAAACTATTTGATTCCCAGGTCTTGTTACCAGGGATGAAAGTCACGCTTGGTTGAAAACGAGGAAACGGGCGAAAGCTACCAAATTTATACATTTTTGGGGGCTTTTAGGAGGTCTGCAAAGCTAAAAAAATTAGGAAATCAGCTGAAACGAGGAAGACTTTCATGCCTGTGTTACTTTAATCTGTACTTACAACCCATCAATCACAGAAAATATTTTAAGAGAAAAACGTCATTGTAGAACATACAGTACTGTGAAACACCGCAAATTACAAGAATTTCAAAAAAGTTCGCTCTCTTTACAATATCGAGACTGACCTAATCTCGCAAATTTTCGACGGCACACTGCAGCATTCTTGGCTTCTTCGTAAGAAGTATGGAAAACCAAGAAGCCTGCAGTGTGTCATCGAAAATTTGCGAGATTAGGTCAGTCTCGATGTTGTGGAAGAACTTTTTTTGAAATTGGTGAAATTAGAGAAAATTTCGACTCTGAAACCTCATCCTAAATCAAACTATACCAAGAAAAATGGAATTACTGCTACAGTCTAAAGATGTTCAAACTGACTTAAAATTGCTCAATTTCTTACTCACTTCTGCCACCGTAACAAGAAATATTGTGATTGGAGGTGGACAGCAATTGTACTGTTCGATGTATTCACCATCGACTTGGTCCGGGCGTTGGTTGCGAGGTATCACCATGCGTGTCGCATACGAGCCAGCAACATTAGCAAATCTGGCAATTATTCGTCTCGACTGAGGAGAAAACTCGGGTGATTGGATCTGTAGGAAAACAAATTGGATTTAATAGAAACAAACATACTGTACACACGGAAAGCTTTTAGATTTACTTAAATAAATACTAAGGCTGTACCAAACACAACATTTTTAACCGAACCAAACCGAACCGAACAAACATTAAACGAGCGAACCCCGAACACTTCTGAACCGAACACAAATTTATCAAACTATCAATCTGTAAAATAGAATGTAAAACAACTTAGTTCCCAAAGATTCACATTTACCAAAATACAAGTATCTCAACAAATGCTGTTCGTATGGACTTACAAAAAAGGAACAGATGTAGAAACTAAGTTTGAGCAGAAAGAAATATCATGTCTTTACATTTTCCGCCATAACTTCTGAACGGTTAGAACTAGGAACTTGAGGTTTGGACCACCAGAAAGCTGGCGAAAAAACCTTCAAAATGGTGTATTCAAACATCAAAATCCATCAAATAGAAGTGGAAATATGTTCGGTTCGGTATTTTTTCTTTTGAAATGCCAAACACCAAACCGAACCGTTCGGCCATGTTCGGTTCGGGTACAGCCTTAATAATACAGATGCAAACCTATTTTCTGTTGCTTTTTGGACTTAAATGTCTCCCTGAGTGGGAATTGAATCATCGATCTTAAAACCAAAGTCCTACCGCTAAGCCATACTGACACGGCCGTTTTAGTTAACAGGCACAAAAATCATCAGTTAACAACATGGGAATTAAGTTGTGAATATGTTGTTCATTGATGATATTTGTACATGTTAACTAAAACTAAACAGGCCGTGTCGTTAACTAAAATTAAACAGTCATGCAGGTCTGATTTCTTATGGATTAGCCTTTCCACACACCGGTCAAAACCTTAAAATAAATCGTTCATAGGTTCATAACAATATGGACTGAGCTGTCATCAATGAGGGCTTGTTGGATGACAGTCGACAAATCAATTGAATTTAGAGAAAACATGCAGTTGCTTCACTGAAGCATTCCTTATTCAGTACATATTGACGCAACAATTGAATTGCAAGTGGAAAGAGCCCCTCCCTCCTATCTCTTCCCTAGCTCCACAGATGGAGCCACTGCTCACTGTATCTTATCCCTCCTCCCCAACCTGAAGCACAAACAAATGCGTGAAATTCAAACCAACTTCCCGTTTCTTCAAGTCAAAAGGCGTTCAACGCTCGAAGTGCCTGAGGAAGGTGGGAGATCTTTCAAAAAGATAAAAGATCCACTGAAAATTAGTACCGTGATTTGTGATGATCAAGGGACAATTTTGGTAAATAGCGTACCATGTTCATTTAATTTATTTTATTCAGTACAGCATATCAAAGACATGATGTGCCGAAACCACTATGCCTCCAGCAAACTGACGAATGTTTAAGTAAATCCCTGACAAACGCAATTTTACCATCCCTATTGGGCTGGTTCACGGCTGTGTGGGTTCGTGCATACTTTCCAACAGCATCCTAGGAGTTTTGGATCTGAAGTGCATATAAGGCCAATCGCTAAGCCGTGAGTCTTCCAAAAATTGACGAAATGGCTATTTTTTAACGGGTGGGCGGTTTTTATGAAAACCGAACATCGTGATTCGGTTATCGAAACCGACCCATCTCTGACAACAACACTACTTGTGCTGATTCAATTTTTTGGTCTGCACGCTATATGCCGGTATTGATGATGTGGCTGCTTTTTATTTTTTTTAAAGTGGTTTCATTAGCTACAGCCATATAAATTGTGCAACCTGTGGTGTCTGGCAGATTAAGTCTTTGGTCGCCGTTCCTCTTCAGCCTCTTTCTCGACGACAAACTGTCCAACATCTTGTAGTGCAACACCGGCTGTTGGGTAAACGACACAGCTGTAAACGTGGTGGCCTTTGCTGGGAATCTGGGATATTGTTCCGCTTGTTCCAAGTCGTAGTGCACCTCGTGTTTTCTGGGCAGACTTGTTTTCTTGACTCAAGACAAATGCTTTTCCTTAACATTGCCAAATCTGTTGGCATAGTGTTCAGTTGACTGAGGTGAACCCACTGTCCATTAACAACCGGCCCTTGACATGGGTTGCCTCCTATTGCTGCCTTGGCGCATAGTTGACGGCCGACTTAAAAAACAATGGGCACCGGGGAAAAAGCATTCAAAGCTTTGCAAAAAAGCTAATACAATTCACCACACCTTCTCTTTCGCTTCTGCTGAACATTAACTCCAGCATATAAGGTCACAGGCTAGGGCTTATGTGGCTTATAACCTTACGTTCACAAGGCCACTTTAAAGAGGCTGGCTAATGTCTACCGTAGGGCCATAAAGACTGCCAATTCCTTCCATTCAGGAACCACAACCACGAGGCTTGTTGTTATGGTGGAATGTTCACTCTGGACTTGGCAATACTGGTGAAACCGACCACTCTTTGGCGTTCATTACTTGCTTCAAGTAAGCAGACGGTCAGGGCTTGTCTAGAAAGGACCGAGGGCTGGAGACACGTTGTGGGAAATGTGGGAGCTCAGGGACTCCTCCTGCTCGGTGCCTGGTGTGAAATCAGGACTTCGTAAGACGTGATACTGCTGACCCTCCAAGCCCAGAAACACATTTAGGCACTGCGGCTTTGCAACAACTTGAGGACTCTGTGCTTCAGCCTTAACCTTTCTTATTGTTGTACCATGTCGTAAGGTTTTAGGAAATAAAGCAATTCTGTACACATGCAGATTAATTCATGAACATTTAACTTCACAAAAATGTGTTTAGGGGTTTAGAGGATGCAGGGTTTTAGTAACCAAGGACGTACCAGTACCAATCCCTTCCATGCCTACCACTCAACGGTTCACGGTTGGCCTAAAATTACACACCAGTCAACTCCGCTTTATAGTGGATGGACACAACGAAAAACATTAAAGGTTTCGGAAGGTAATCTCGATTAAAATCCTGGCCTTGAAAAATTGCCTAACCTTGATAAAGCACCCTAGTGCTCTTTAGAAAGTGATTGCTATACTTATGTGTACTGTCCTTTGACGTGTCACTTAGCTCACACAGCCTATTTTGATTGCTCAAGGGCAAAATCTTCTAACGTGTAAACAACAAATATATTAAGTCACGCTTGTGCAATAAAAAGGTAGGTTAAATACTTTTTTTTTTAAAAATAAGATACATTTCAGTATACAAATGCACATTCAGTTTATAAGTTCTCATAATACTATTAACAACGGCCAGGCCTAAAAAATAATAAGCAATGCGCATGGTTGGTTGCGCATTTAAGGAAACATGGTACGTGTGGAAGCCAACTGAATTAACATTTCATTAATTATGAAAACACAAAAACCACCAGGAAGACAACAACAACAAGTCCCTTAAATTTTTGAAGAACAATTCTTTCGCCATCAGAAGCACAATGAAAACACGGTGAAAAGAGCTTTTAATCGTTTTGTTAAAAAGAAAGAATTGTTCTTCAAAAATTTAAGAGACTTCGTGTTGTTGTCTTTTCCTGGCGGATTTTGTGTTTTCATAATTCATAGAATGTCCGATTTTAGCCACTATAGTCGCCGATTACCGCCATTCAATAACTGACTTAAAAGGGATGGTTTGTCATATGCTATTGTAGATGTTGGACATAGCAATGCATACCAAGTGTTTTGGGGGGATGTGGTGATGGTTGACCATTTTTTTCAAAATTGTATTTGTGTGGCATTACATTTGTGTATAGACCTACTTACCATACACTTTATCGACATACCCTTTACAAAAAAAGTATTTTAATATAAATCAACTTTGTTTTACCAAGTTATAAAACTCGTCAAAGTCCAGCTTGCCATTTTGGTCCATGTCAGCCCGCATGATGATTTGATCAAGGACACGCTTCGGCACATCGTTGCGGATGTTGGTCTGAGATAGAAGGTAGTTCCGAAATTCGTGCAACGGAATGTGGCCATCGTGGTCGTAGTCATACTGGAAAAGGAAATAAAGGCAAAAGTCAGCAAAAATACTGTGAACTGTTGTAAAAAAAAAGGATTAACGATGCTGACAGCCAGCATTAAAAACTGGCTGAGATAATGTCATTACGCGCAGCCATCGTTGGAAGCAGATTCTACAGCCAGCAGTCTTGACTGTCGGAACTATTTTTCTCAGTTCGCGTGGTGCCAGTTTAGAATGCTCTTACTTCTTTTCAACGCAGTACCAAAAGTGTTCCAGTTACTCCAAACTAGCAAATTTTCGAATGCTTATACTGGCATTCTTCCTCAGGCTTGGGCAATGGGACGC
>JAHWFP010240998.1:0-15786 GCA_023313725.1 Lithobius niger
CCCCCCCCCCCCCCCCCTCCCCCCAACACACACACAACACCATTTTGGCCACGTTAATTACATAGGCTTTATTTCTTCCCGACATAACAGCCGGTGTGCGACTAATTAGACAAAAAAATCTCTTGTCATCATCTGGTAACGGTTGGGTCTGCTGCGACTAACGTTTGTTTGTCGAGGAATTGCTTCGCCAGCCAACATTTATACTCCCACGAAAACTTTGTTCGTCTGAGCTGATCACCATAGTGGCAATCCAATTTAAATATCAAAACACAACTCACTTGGTCCTCTACAACCTCGCCCCTCCCGAAGATCGGTACACCCGTGAACAAACTCTTACGAGACTGCCAGTCCACCAGCCAGCACAAACTATCAGTAATTCACTAATTGAAACGTTCATTGGCTATTTTAACATGGTTTATTTGTTTGCGTTTGGTTAGTGACGTACTTGTTTAGTGACGCCAAGGTGCATTTTCACCATCCTTCACTTCTACTATCTTTTTGCGAGCTGGGATGCCTCTATTGTATTTGTACACGTGTTTAGCTTTGTTTTGTCCATTTGTCACTTCGTATGGTCGTATTGCATAAAACTTCCATGCACTCATATTTGTACGGTAATCCACTTGGCATTTTGAAATTCACAACTGACTCTGACTGCACTGTCTAAATATTGAATTTTTCGATGTGTGTCAGTTGGCCACGCCACGTTGTGTGAACGACGCAACAACTTAACGTACAATCAAGGCAAACTGGGATTGAAGCTGCGTACGAGCGAGGAAAGTAACTACTATCTTAGTTGGCCTTGCGTACAATACGGTACAATAGTTCACATTGGATGCATAGAGTTAGTAAATGGAGTTAGGAATATGGTGCGCAATTAACGTCAAACTGTGTCTTTATAAATGGGAATAATGTAAGTTGTAATTTGCATTGCATAATACTGACCTTGGTTTTGTGCCATACTGTTGTTTCGCTAAATCACTTGATTGAAGGAAACATGCTGTAAGCCACGTGATGCGCAGAAGAGGCTGCTATTTCGCGATAGCAATGATCAAACACGGAACCGACACCTTGTTCACGATGCTTTCCTGCACTACACAACAGTGTTGTGTGGTCGGGTTATGTTTATTGTGTTGTGGTGATGGGTTGTTGATACACAATAAGCTGGTTGTTGCACCACTGGGGAACGGTTTGTATTTACCTGAGAATTTTTGTTTTCTTTCTGGTCGAATTACACTGAAAAGACACCCAGCAAATCGAAAGCGAAACCGAATTACACTGAGAATTTTCGTTTTCTTTTCACTAAAAAAGGACCATGGTCGGATTACACTGGGAAGACCCCGGCTCATCGAAACCGAAACCGACAGCGGACCTCCCCTTCAGTAATTATACAGAACAAAGCTTTTCTCAATGAGCGCGGACAAACAAACCACAGATCTGTACAGTATACCTCACTTAGAAGATGCTGCTTTTGTTTTATGCTCTTATTAGAGACATGACATCAGATTCGTTAATCGTCGGGTTTTTACGGAAACACCACAAGGCTGTTTCTCGGTTAAGATTCGTTGAATTTGGCGTATCAACAACATAATAATGACGTTAGGCCTAATACGAAATGCCAATGGCGAAGCGAAAGAAATTACAGGTTGGTTAATGAAATGCGATGGTGGAATGGCGTCAGCTTCGTTAATCGTCGGGTTTTTTTCGGCAACACGAAGCTGCTTATACGTATCATTTGGCGTATCAACAACATAAAAATGAGGTTAGGCCTAATACGAAATGCCAACGCTATAGCGAACGGAATTACAGGTTGATTGATGAAATGCGATGGTGGATGGTAATGCTACGCCAGATAAGAGTTAAAATAAACATCATCAACAAAACATGAAAGGTAAACATTATAAACAAAACTAAACACCGTAAATCAAAATTACTTCATATGTCGAAATCGAGATCGTAAATCGAAACCGAATCCATAACACGAAATTCCTTCAGAAAATCGTTTAGGGAAAAGAAAACAAAAATTCTCAACCGAATTCCACTTGTGCTTGTATTAAATGTATAATTTGGGTGTTTTAGCACTCAACTCCTTTCCAACAAATTTCCCTCGACCTTCGGTCTCGGGAAATTAAAACTGGAAAGGAGTTTCGTGCTAAAACACGATTTGCAGGGGAATTATCAGTTATAATACCATGAGTGCTTGTGTTAAATCGACAATTTGGATGTTTTAGCACTCAACTCCTTTTCCAACAAATTGAAACTGGAAAGGAGTTTCGGTGGTATTATAACTGATAACTCCCCTGCAAATCGAAAGTGAAACCCCAAAACAAAATCACTTCGGAGAATCGTTTTGCGGAAAGAAAAACAAAAATTCTCTAACCGAGTTCCTCTCGTGCTTCTATGAAATTATTAATTTGTGCGTTTTAGCACTCAACTCCTATAAAGGAGTTTCGTGCTAAAATGCACAAATTATCGATTTCATAGAAGCACTTGTGGTATTATAGCCGATAACTATCCTATTTCTGCAACCAAGCACAAGCCTATGCCATATGTATTGGTCGGTGACGAGACTTTCCAGTTAACAGACCACTTGATGCATCTCTACGATGGCAAGTATTTGAGTACTCGAAAACAATTTTCAACTACAGACCATAAATCACGAGCTTGACTTTTTGTTGAATGCACTATTGGCATACTGTCCAACAAATGACGTATTTTCCTTTCCCCTCTCAATGTAATCATTAAGGTATTTTTCACAATTTTTAACGCAAAAGCGATTGCTACAAATCTGAAGATAGGCTGTGGTATCTCAAGGAGGAATCAACGCTATTCCAATTGGTGATGTGTGACGAAGAAATCGAACATCATCAAAGTACAGGAACCTGTTTGCGGAGTATTTTGAAAACGAGAGAAAAGATGACTGCCAAGACAACTACATTTTTAGGGTTGTTTATTGTAATGTGTTATAATCTTTTACTCGAAAAATGTTTTGTTGCCTAAAGCTACAGTTAAAACAGAAATTTTCAGTGAAATGTCGAATTATAACTGTAAATATTAGTAAAAATTGAAGAAACACAATGGATACCACATTGTGAACACATTAAGCATATGGTTAGCTAGCAATGGTTGTGGTAGTGTCAAGGTAGTATAGTGGTGTGTGTCCATTGGAGGCCAAATCCAAAACCCAGGTTTAATTCCCAGATTAGTGGAAACATGGCAATTTTTGTGGCACTCACTTGGCACCAATGATGGCTCCATTGTGTTTCTCCGTTTTTTTCTTACTTTATCTTTTATTTATCTGTTTATTTTTATTTATAACAATAACAAAATTTACCACCACTGTGTGGAAGGAAGACGGAAGGACTATGGAGCCACTTACTCCGTTCCTGAGTAATCAAACTGAAAAATTTTAAATCAAAATTTAAAAATTTAAAAAACTTTCTGGCAAATGGGCGCTTTAAAAATGTATGCTCTGGTTCAGCTTTCAATAATCTACAGAAGGCTGAGACAGAGTAGGTGCATTCACCGTACTGGTTTACATAGGTTTAGCAGGTTTACGTATTTCATCTTTCATTTATCTATTAATTTGTATTCATTTTTCTATTTATTTATCTTTTATTTATTTATTAATTTATCTTCATATTTACCTTTTATCTTAACTTATCATTGAGATAATGTTTTTATTTACTTACCTACTGCTTTCTTTTCATCATTCAGAAGTTCTGCACCACCAAGCAAGTCGACAAGCTCCTCCCAGTATTTTTATTCACATCTTTATTGCTGTTCTCTTCTCAAGTTTCAATTGGCTGGACGCTTTTCAATCTCCATAATGTAGAGTTCAGTATCAATGGCAGCTGGATTTATTTTTTGGCATTCACTCTATCAACCCATGACTGTAGAGATGGCAGAGACGAATACAGGAGGCAAGAATATCGTACATAATGGATTCGCGTACAATAAACAGAAAGTGATATGCAAAAACGTATAGTGGGCTTACATACTCAAGAAAACAGGCTGGAAGGGAAGTTTAATTACCAGCACCTCCATTTTCGATGTGTCAGCTGTTATTGAACATAATCATGGACCAGATTCTGCTGCAATAGAAATAGTAAAGTGTCGGCAAGCAATGAAATCATGTTCATTCACATCACGTGATAAACCTAGCATTGTGTGAAACCTAGGTAGCGAATTTACCTGCCTGATGTCAGATGACGTAAAAGTTTTGCTAGCAAATGATAGCTCTGTATAACCATCCCGCCACCACCATCACTTCCCTCCCACTCCTACAGCCATTTATGCCAAAGCACTTACAGGAAAATACAAAATTTGAGACTAACTCAATTCTATTGTGACTGAGGAATGCCAATGCCGCTTTTTTGTTGGAAAGCTTACATTGACTGAACGCAATTTCCTCTCATCATTGCGTTTACGATTACCATCCACAAAAACCAAGGACTAAGTTTAACCTCATTTGTCACTGATGTCAGTAACATCATTTTCAGTTCAGGGCAGGGTTATGTTTCTCTGTCTCGCGTAACAAACTTTTCTGGACTAACTTATCATAGGCGATATCCCGGGTGTAAGGGCAGTTTCCGTGTTGGAGTGTTACAAAAAGATCAATAACTACCGCCGCAGGAGGGGTATTTAATTACAGCATCTCGCGGAAACTAGCCATTCAATTTATTATCGCAACATTCTTAACTTACATATTACGCTACTTTATAAAGCATCATTGCTATTAAAATTTTGTATATTGAAAGGGCAAGAGTGAAACACACTCGGGGAGTGGTTTTGATTTGTCCAACTGACATTTCTGTTGTTGATGTTGAATTATTGATTGATTGTTTATTTGCACGATGTTCACTCCTTAGGTCGTTAATGAGTTTGTCATGTTGTGTACCATCCATTTGTAGGTAAGCCTGTATTGAACTCGCAGTGGCCCGTAATTTTCAATAATTGTTGTTCTGGAACACCAGCTGTAGCGCGGTTGCTGTGATTAGTTATTTTACTAATTGCCAACATCTAATCCCACTTGTTTAGCAGTGCTCTTCGCCCATCGGGACATTTCATTTCGTCTGACGGGTGTGTTCTTGTACCCATCCTTTAGAAATATTTGTCTGCCAGTTTGGGTTTGGGGTCACAAACAAAACACCACTTGTTACACGAGTTGGTCGCTGTTCAGTCAATTTATTGAGAAGTCGGGGGGGGGGGGATTGAGGCTTAATGGCGCGTCGACAGCTTGGTCATTAGCGCCAACCTCAGTCACAGTGCAGTGGTCCGGGAGAAGTCGGACTGGACACAAACTTTGATTTGTACGATTAGGTGTTGGCCACTTTGAGTCATCTAATTTATGACGGCCTCCTTAACTGGTTTTTGTGAAAATTGGGTCGTACTCAATTCGGCCCGTTTACATCTTTGTTGTCTGTTTCGTGTTTGAAGTGCTCAACTATACAAAACGTGTCTTCTCCTCCTCTCCGTGCAAGCTCGGTAGAAATGACGTAACAATTCCATTTGAAGCCTCGTTGGTGAAGATTCGTCACAGTAACTTTGAATTTTGTTTCTTTCTTCCAACGTAAATGCTCCAGCACTAGTTTTGCGATTTTCGGGCCAAGATTGGAGCTCTCGTTGTTGGGCGTCACGTGCATCTCTAGCAACTTTGAGTTTGGTGTCTTTGAATGGATCTATTAATAATTCAAACTCATTGTAATATTTTTTTTGTAGTTGTTTAGCGGTCACGTTCCATAAAGTTTTCAAAACAGCTTCTTTGTAGTTTTCTCCATTTCTCTTCCGCATATTTGAAACCCCAACTTTTGCATAATTTTCGCTGGCTGTACTGTTGTAGTAGATGATGCTAATTCTTACTTTTTTTCATTTCCAAATTCTGAAATAGTGCTCATACGTGCTTATGGCTACGTTTTGTGTTCACTGTTACTGAATCACTAGTAGTTTTTTTTAATTTCTTCTTTGACGTTCAGCCTCCAACGTAAATGTTCCATTCTTGTCATCTGCTGCTGAGACAACGCATATCAGCAATGTGCTAACTAAAGCGTCATATCGTAATGTTTATAAAACCGAATTTTATTTATAAAATCAACGTACATATTAATTGTATAATGATTCGTATATTTTAAGTACCTATTTCTACGTTTTGTTTTAAACTTGTATTACTATAATTTAACAATTAATTTAAACACGCTTCGGTTCTTTAATTTCTATTACTTTAATAGCGAATCTGTATATTCATGCGTTGTGTCGTTATCGTTTTATCGGGCTGTAACGCTTCAAGTTGTAGACGTTTGCAACAGACATGCGTACGTAATTCCGGGCCTAAAATGAAGACAGATAATTTGATTTTTTTTTTTACTTCGTTAGTGCGTGTTGTCTTTTTTTCACACCAACACTCGCATTTTTTTTACATTTTTTCCCTTTTTTACCACTGTCAATTTTTCAAATTTTTCACACCGGAAGCATCCCTGTGATCAGCACTCGCTAAATACCAAGCAGGTTTCTAGATAGAACAACTCTTTACATGAAAACAGCTTGTAGCAGCAACCAAAGGCTATTATTAGTTTCGTATACTGTAATTGATGACATATCGCCATATCTGGTGTGGCCCAATTAAACGTGCATTAACATCCATTATTATAACAAAACAAGTAATTTTTACTATGAGTTAAAACAGTAGACCATTCAAAACAATTAAATAAGTGCTGTTGACACTAAAACACTTAGGTTTTTTTGCTGAAGGCAAGTTTTTAAACTTTTTTTAGGTTTCAGCATAAAAAAAGTAGTTAGTCTGCACGAATTAACCAACTTACAAATTTATTTCCTGTCTTGAATTGTCTTGTAGTCGTTCAACTTTCCTGCAGCAGGAACCATGCATAGACCGTAATCATCGACTGGAATCCGCGAAAATGAAGCTTGCGTTCAAGGTCCATTGGTCGCAGGATCGCGTACCAAGACTAGCTGCAAGCCGCGCTGCTCGGCTCGGTTAAATGGATGTAAATGCTCGGTACACCGAGCAAGCCGATCATGCTCTGCTCGGCGAGAATCGGCTCTGCAGCTCGGTATCGGTACAGCCTTAGTTTGTATCGTTGTGGAAATGATCAAGGAATTTCACTGGATATCCCCAATTCAATTAGTAATAAAAAAAATATAAGAATTTATATGATATTATAAATAACTTCACGTTTTACAGTCGATTAAAATTCCAAAACTATTAGGTTGCGCGCCGTTGAAAGTCAAAGCAACTTCCGTGTAAATAAATTCGGTTGCGTTGCTTCTGTCTTGGTTGCTATGGATACCGGCCCGATTGGCTAAAATTAGGTGAAAATAACTTCATGTGACCATTCCATGGCAGGAGGTACAGATGTATGACAAGATTTAGATTAGGGGTTTGAATAACATCTCTGTAATGTGTGGTGCAGTGGCAAGCCACACTGCACTGTGACTACTGTGACTCGAGGTTGGCGCTAATGACGAAGTTGTCGGCGTGCCATTAAGCCTCAATCCCCCCCCCCCCATTCCATGAGGAATGCTACGTTGCGGACGTAAGGACACTGTATAGCTCATGTGAAGCATATGTATTACGATGTAAATATGTTACGTAACGCAGGAATAAACTAATTGGGCCTAAGTCGCCATTTGCAAAGCTTTGGAGTTCACTAGTTAGCACTAGTCAGAGCCAGAAGTCGTTGTAGCGCTTGATGTCCCGTCGAAAACAATCAAATGTATTTTAACCTTAAATCACATCCTGAATTTAGCTTCTCATTCTTTAACAAGTCCTTAATTAAGCTTTCTTAGCAATTTTAAGTATGCAAATCTGGTGTTGTGTGATGCCAACTAGTTGCGATTCCTGCTTATCACAAGTGCTCTAAAACGCTTATCACATATTAATCGTCCTCTTGGCAGACTATTCATAGTGCTGATCAGAATAAAAGAGCTGTGTGATTAGCTCAGATGTCAAAAATCTCCTTTTCCCATTGGCTGAAAAAAAACAAAGGAGATCTCTAGCAAATCCATCTTCCCCCCATTTCCTTTTTTTCCATCGTTGAGCAGTACTGGAAGGTTTGGCAATAACTAAAGGGAACTTTGCAAGGCATTTCGATGAATTTTTTGCTATTGCTTTCGAATTCACAAGAGCACTGGATGAAATCTGTTCCCGAACCACGTATTTTTCAGTGTAACTTCTTACCATTGAATTCGTTTAAGAGCCAAAGGAAACCTAATAAAAAATTAAAAGTAGGATAAACTAGGATTTGTGATAAAGTTGAATTAAAACCAAACACCTCAAAACTGTCGACATTGGTTTATTTTCAAGTTTCTTTGGGTTTGCTCACTCAGATTGTTACTGTTCGTTCAAAATGTTTTAACTAGTCGAGCAACAATTTGGGTAATGTAACCACTAACTGGGATCCCACTTTAGACTTTGAAACCTTGCACTGTGTATATATGTATATAAATATATATATATATATATATATATATATATTTGTATACTGAAATCTATTCACATAAGTGAAATGAGAACGATTTTTTACGCGACCTAAAAATTTTATTCTAAAAAAAAATTATGCAATAAAAATGTGAAAAGTTGCGTGATAATCAATAACTAGCCAGCTTTGCCCTAAAACTCGTGGCAAGTGCCCATTTTCTGTCCAGTAAACGGTTTATTTGTATGGTGGAGGGTATCTGCCGGACAACAGGCTACTTTCTTCATGATAAAGCCTTTATGTTCGCCGAATTAAAATACGTTTGCTAACGAAAAACAGTAAACTGCACTGTAAATCTAATCTACTTATTTTTCCCCTCGTCCTCTTCCTTTTAAAGGGGCTTCTTTCCCCCCCCCCCCCCCATTTCTTCTTTAATTCTTCTTTTGATCTGTTGGTTTCATTTTTCCTTCCGTTTCCTTTTTAAAGTTGTATACCTCGCCATGCATTAGAACTAAATATGGAAATCCGTTTGCATTTAGCCATCTTTTTTGTTTGCTATCTATTGCCGACGGAATAGGTAGCACGTTAGAATCATCATTGCTTACTTCATGTTACTGTTGATTTCTTGGCAGGCTGGTAAAATGACTTCACAGGGATCGAACTGTTGGCTGAATTTCGACAAATGTTTGCTTGCGGTGCTCTGTTGTTTTTGGTGTCGGTTGGAGGTCGGTTCGGTTTTTCTGGAGTGCTGATATAGTCAAAGTTCTGGAGCAGATGGACTTGTCGTCTGTACTGGTGATAAGAGTTACTCGACTCCTTACCTTTGGTAGTGGTTGACTTGCTTGATTTGTCAGATAGATTTACGACTGTGTCACTTGAATTGTGGGCTGTGGTGGGCGACTAGTTGGCTAGTGTAGTTGACATGGCGGCTATGGTAGCTGAATTGTCGGCTATAGTGGTTAGCAATCGTTCTTGACTTACTAGCAATGATGGTAGACTTGTTAGCAATGGTGGTTGGCAATAGTGGCTGTGGTGATGTTTTTCAGTGTTACTTTTTCCTTAACGGCCTCTGCATCAACAATAAGATCGGTAGTCTAGCCCAAGTTCGGTACTACCGGTCACATTTCTTTTGTCACTACATCTTCCCCATAAAGCAATTCAAAGCTTTTCAAAGTTACAATATCCTACGAACAACAAAATGCAGAATCCGCAAGAGAGGGCGTACATCAGTAGTTACTTTTTTTCTTCCAAACCTGAATCTGCATTCAGTCTTTCATTGCCGAAATACAAAACAACATCTTCAACAAACATGCAATCTATATGTGGTTAGCTTAATGCACCTACTTGAACAACAGACACAAATTCTGAATCAATCTGTTGTGTTGGCGATTGGCTTCCAGTTGGGTAGTTGGTATTACCGCGGTACCTTTAACTCAATGTACTGTGAGAACATCTATTGTAAGTATTGAGGTAGTGTAAGATTGATGTGAGTTTGGCTGTCTACAGCATCAGCTTCTGGTTGGGCATAGACTACAGCACATCAGGTATGTAGGCTTCTTTTGGTATGGCTTCTGAATTAAAGGACAGGATGCCACAGGATTGAAAGCCAGACATATTATTGTATTTCGTCACAGCTCCCAAACAACATTTACAGCAGAACAAAACGTCTTTCGTGGTAGTACAGCATAAATCTCAAAAGCATTGTTGAATTAATAAATCAATATCCTATCTAGAGATTGCAAGTAATTTAACGTGTGTGCAGGCATTTCAACTTGGATGTTATTTTCCTCAATCAGTTCTACGAACAGGGAGACTCGTGGCCATCGAAGATTAACAGTTGTAGACGTCGTTACTGATTTTTTTGAGAAGAGCTGTTTCAAACCACGGTTCAGCAATTCCATTTTTTGTCCACCCTGTTTCAGATACACTGAAAACAACTTCCTTACGGGCATTTTGAGTGGCAAGTGCCTTTAACATATTTACTGATTAACCACTGAAAATTACGCGTGGTGTCAACCATTAGTTGTAAGAACTGTAGAGTATGGGATGTGTGTTCAAATGTGTGTTGAAATTTTCAAATGTTCCGGTCTCATCCATATTCCACAAACATTGTTTTTTACTTTTGTTGCGAAAGTCATCTTCGTCCATTACGGTTTTGAGTTCAGGATTCATATTTTCGTGTTGTGTGGCTGCTGTAGCCTTCGGTGACTAACATGGGGTTACATTTTCTTAAACGTCTCTACAACTTTTGATTTACCATTCTTGAATGCTGTTCCTCACTTAACGACAAGTTTACCTGTAGTCTATACCTTAAAAACTGTTGCTTCCCAAAGCAAATTCCATGACGAGCTCGTTTAGCGACGAATTCCTGAAGTTTATTTTCGTCTTCCTTTAGATACGTTGGCGCACGACCAGGCTTTCTCGCTGAAAAAAACAGCTTCTAGCAGTGATCAAACGACGGCAGAATAAACGGCGAGAATTCAAAATTCAGCATGGCGTCCATTTCGGGGTTGTCGAATCGAAGACAATCATCGAATACCGGCATCCAGAAATCTGTCCGTCATCTGGTACAGCAGTAAAAATTGTGTTCTAGTTGTCATAAATTGCCACTCAATTGTCATGTTGCACGTTTTGTACGTCGTGTCGCGAGGAGGAGATTTGCGTCTGCGTTGTTGCCATGGTTACTACGTACGGACAACTTGAAAGCCACGTTCTGAGGTAAAAGCGAGAAGCAGCCAGCAGATTTAGTATTAACCAAGTAAAAGCTAGTAAGCGAGAAAATTGTATTGCATAAACCAGCCCTAACAGTGTGTCGCTAGATACCGATGATAGATGCATTATTAGTTGACTGATTTTCTGCTGAAACAATCTCGTTGTTTATGTTGTTGTTGCTGTTGGAGGTTACGTTTCATCAGATCAATCCTCATTTCACTTGGCAAGGCTCCTTATTTCAACGATACCTGTTACCAGTAATTTTTTTTTTAAGATTTGAGATTTTTATTTGTTCGATTTAGTCCAGTCAACGAGGCTCAAATTTGGCAAATGGTGGAATAAAATCCCAAAGTCTTGAAACTTTGTAAGGTTGTTCGGGGTGGTCTAGTAATGACTGCATCGAAAGTCCTGATGATTAGGAGGTGAGCTGGCTTTGCTAGACCATAAAATACCCAAAAATAAGTGACTTTTTATTAGTTTTCCGTTAATATCTCGGAATCTGTAGGGCCTGCCAAAAAACGTTCCCTACAAAAGTTAAAGAGGACAAATTTTACCACAAACTTGATTCTATAAATTTTTTCTCTAGCACCCGTAGTTTGCGAGATATTCGAGTTCGAAAATCGTGAAATTTCAGAAATTGACAGATCTGTTATACGTGGTATTCATAGAGGAGGTGTACGCACCCTAACCTTCTATAATTTACTATACCAATCATATAACATCAAACACTTATTTACCACTATACAAATTTATTTACTACATCAGGCTACTACATATAACATCGAATCATAACATCAAATCAAGTCGAGGTCAACGTCCTCCTCCTGAAGGTCCTCAACAGTTAGTGTCAGGCTATCTCAACAATCGCCATGGCAGCTGTGGCATATTGCAATTCGTGCTTCTGCTAAATACGAGGTTGAGGACAGCTTCGGGGCAAACAGCATCTTTGGTGGCAGTAGTCACTAGATTGCCATTCTGCCTACATTCCCAACCCCAAAGTGCATATGGAAGCTCATTTCCCATCCAGAGTGGCATGGTGTCTCTGCAAGTTGAGGGACGTTTAGTAGGAGGAGCTCTCTACAGACTAAAAAAAATCTAATCCTGCCTCTGCTACATCAATTCCAATCTAATAAACATAAGGCCAGGGTGATCAAGATGCTTTCCTCTAAACTAAATGGCAGAGGAGTACAATGTCTTCAAAGACCTAGTCATGCTGACACTCTAATTGTCAGGAGCACCATCGCCAAAGCTAGTGACAGTGACAATGTAGCTATTGTTGGAGAAGATGTAGATTTATATTTCTTCTTACGGCTCTCACAGCTACACACCGAAATATATTCTTCTACAAGCAAGTGGGGGGGGAGATGAGGCTTAATGGCGCGTCGACAGCTTGGTCATTAGCGCCAACCTCAGTCACAGTGCAGTGGTCCGGGCTACAAGCAAGGTCGTAAAAAGGTAGGAACACAAGCATTTTCTTCAACCCGACGACAACAGAAGGGTCTCAAAGATGTCATACTATTCGCTCATGCATTCACAGGGTGCGACAAGACATAAGCTTCCTTCAGGAAGGAGAAAGTAGCAGGTTACAAACTGCTGATACAACGTGAAGCATTGCTCAACTTCCAAGTGTCAAAAGGTAGCGGAGGCAGATCACAGGTTTTTCGTGACTCCGTATAGAGCTCCTTCTACTACAACATCCCTCAACTTGTATAGGCACCATGCCCTCACAAAGTCTACCACCAATATGAAGTCGGAGCTACTATCCCTCCCTCCCTCCCACAGAATGGGCAGCTATATAATACTCATTTTGTGTTTTCCAACAACTACAATTATGGATGGGTAATGAGTTACCAGCTAGTGCACTTTGAAGTTGGGAACCAAGGCAGAATGGCAATCTTGTGCTTACTGTAATCAAAGATGCTATATCCCCCAAGGCTCTTTCAACCCCATATTTTGCAGACGCACCACACGTTGTGGAACAAGTGTGGGTGCAGGAAAATAAGCATGAGTTGCACTGCTATTTGCCACAACTGCCATGGTAACTGTTTGAATAGCCTGACACCAACTGTTGAAAACGATAAGCTTCAGGAGGAGGACGTTGACCTCGACTTGAATTGATGTTATTGTATATGTATTTTATGTTTTCATTCGGTGTTGTATTTAATAACCTGATGTAGTAACTGCATATGTAGTAAATAAATATGTATAGCAGTAAATAGGTGTTTGGTGTTATATGATCGTGTAGAAGCTTAAATGAGATTAGGGTGCGTTCACCTGATCTACGTACACCACATATATCTGTCAATTTCTAAGATTTCTCAATTATCGAACTCGAATATATCATAAACTACTGGTGCTAGAGAAAAAATGAATAGATTAATTTTTGTGGTAGATTTTGTCCTCTTTAACTTTTGTAGGGAACATTTATTTGGTAGGACCCACAGATGCCGAGATATTAACGAAAAACTAATACCCCAATATAAGTGACTTTTTATTAGTTTTTCGTTAATATCTCGGCATCTGTGGGTCCTACCAAATAAATGTTCCCTACAAAAGTTAAAGAGGACAAAATCTACCACAAAACTTAATCTATTCATTTTTTCTCTAGCACCAGTAGTTTATGAGATATTCGAGTTCGATAATTACTAACATACCCCAATATAAGTGACTTTTTATGTTATGGTCTAGCAAAGCCAGCTCACCGCCAAATCATCAGGACTTTTGATATAGTCATTACTAGACCACCCCGAACACTTACTTGTTGATTGTCGCCATCTTGATGGTGTTCGTCGTCGTTTCCATCTTCCGCATGACATTACGCGTCAGTTGGGCGATAAGTCTGTCTTCCTGTCCGGCGTTTTTCAATTTTTTGCAGGAGGTACAGATGTATGACAAGATTGAGATTAGGGGTTTGAATAACATCTCTGTAATGTGTGGTGCAGTGGCAACCTGGACCACTGCACTGTGACTGAGGTTGGCACTAATGACCAAGTTGTCGACGCGCCATTAAGCCTCGCCCCCCCCCCCCCCCCGAACAGCCTTGCAAAGTTTCAAAACTTTGGGATTTTATTCCACCTTAAGTCCTATTTTGACTGGACTAATTGTGTTTGTCGCAGCCACCCACAAAAAAAAGTGGCGGATCTGAAAAAGAGGCACTTGTCTTTTATTGGGAATAAGAAAATTATGCACATTAAGAAAATTCTGGTTTACTACCGGACACGTCATATTCTTGGAAATGAATAGCAGAAGGGGGAGGGACCAGAAAATGTTTTCTTTATTAGTAAAAATATTATTTTAGTAACTTTTTTTAAAAATACCATACAGATTTGTTATTTTCCAAAAATTTGGTTTATATAACTCTTTCGGCTGGGCCGTTTACGCGGTGAATAACTGAAATAACTGAAATGCTACTGAAAGTGAAATTTAATAGCGTCACATTGCTGACTTCGCAAGTGAAATTTCCTATGTTATTGCGTACTAATGAAGTCAGACATTGTGTCCCTTATCTACAGCTTCTTCCTCCTTGGTTTCATGTTGCTAAATGTGTTAATCACATGATTGAAATCAATGCCTGCACCAAGTTCACGATCAATTGAAAGAAGCTCTAAAACACTGACGTGGTCTTCAGTCATGGTTGTGCATAGGTAATATTTAATTTGTATAAGCCTGCTAAGGGCTAAAGCATCTCTCAGTTGAAGCGAAGCTTACAGGAATAGTTAAGTAGATCCTGTATAAGATAGACTCGTTTGGATAGCATCGATATCGTAGCCATCGTTAAGGGATGCCTATCTTTTAATACTAGTTTCAACAGCACACGTTGTGACAAGGTCACTGCACAAATATTGGTAGGTTATGAATTCCTCAACAGTGTCCTCGCCAGGCAGTAAGTTGATTTTGTACAGTCTGCTAACAGCTGCATCTTCAGTGTTGGTTCTTTGTTGTCAAGTGTAAAGGCAATACAGCTGAAAACTGTTCGCAATTTCCTCCAGATCAGAGAATTGACATTCTGAGTGTTTGAGACATCCATAATCCTGTAATAGGTACTAACTCGGAAGTTCTGACTTGTGTCTTCTACGAGTTCGTCATTTCCAGTTTCACCAGCCATTCCTTTACGTGTTCTTACCCTTTTTTGACTGGAAAGTTGTTGCCGAACCTGCTTCGTCTGCAACTTTTCGTTGTGTCTTCAAAAAATGCGTCTTCAGACCGGAGCTCAACAAGACGTAGTTTTAGTTCTGCTGTCAGCAAGTCAAGTGACGACTTCTGCAAGTAGATCGACAGTGTGTTAGTAGTTTCAAGCACTTTCTTCCAAAAAATGAATAACAACACAATCATATTTCTGAAGACTAATAAGAAGGCCATTAGCCTCTGCATCATTCTGCAGTAGGTTTTTGGCCTTTGCATTGTGAACTCAAATAGAGTGCTAGACCCGAATGACTGCAGCACACCATCCTTTCTACACGACCATCTTGTATCACTTAATCTCTTCTATGACAAAACGGCCACTTACGGCCACTTATGGTCCGGCACTTCCTTGTTGATTGTCGCCATCTTGATGGTGTTCGTCGTCGTTTCCATCTTCTGCAAGATGATGGCGCTAATGACCAAGTTGTCGACGCGCCATTAAGCCTCAATTCCCCCCCCCCCC
>JAHWFP010241004.1:0-16476 GCA_023313725.1 Lithobius niger
CACCTATTTGCAACCACCTATTTGAACCATTCCATTCTGCATTTTTTTAATTGAGTCCCTAGCCTTATGCTATGCGCCCCAAAGCTACAAAACGTGCTACACTACATAACACTAAAGCACCTAATACCTACACAGTCAAGACCATAACAACAAAGACACAACATCATCCAGTGCACCAGCACTGCAGTCACTGTAATCCTTGACCTTCCGTGTACATCAGGAAAACACAGGCCACATTCACTGTTTCGCACCCACCAAGGCCCACTGCAGCTCACTCGCAACACCACACTGCACACCACACCACACACCATAACTTCTACAGTACTTCCTTCACAACATCACCACTGCACGAACATCACCCAGCCGACTGGCCCACTTTCTCTCTCCCATCTAGGGAAAGTTCCAGTGGGCCCAATGCCTGGATCCACACAGCTCACCTGCAGTACACTCGCGAGAACAGCAAGTAGACAGCGGGGACCCGGAGGGAGGGGGGGAGGGCCTAAACATCTAACCCTGTCTCGACGATAAACGCAGCAATAGCTCGCAGCATTGTTACAGGACGCAAACCCTGGGAGTACGACAACAAATCACTAACCGCTGGAAGAGAGCCCAACCAGGGAGCAAGACGCCGACGCGCTGCCACAAAGCGCTGACACGCCAACAGAACGTGCTCCGGCGTCTCCTCTACATGACACACGGAGCATAAGGGAGACCCAACCCAACGATACCGAAACTTGTGGGCTTGCAGCAACGTAAAGCCAACCCGCAACCGGGATACTATCCTCGCATCACGATAGGTCAACTCGTCCAAGTTTGAACCACCTATTTGCAACAACAATGAATTCTGACAATTAGGTACTGAAACGAAAAGCGTGTAACACTTAAGCATGTTATAATTTACTGTTGGATGACAATACAAACAATGGTTACAACAATACTTTTGCACTTACGAGCCACTTCAGGACTACGTGCTTCTAGCTGCAACCCCCATTTTAGAAAAAGGCACTTCCCCATATGACGCTTTACCTGTCTGCCGAATTTTAGATCTGGCAACTTTCCCTAATGAGCTGTAGATGTGTCGTTATACCCTATGAGAATTAACATGGGAGCCTGCGGACTAGTTACTAGTTACTAGTTACTAGCCAGTAGTTACTAGTTACTATAGTTGCTAGTCACTAGTAACCCAAATCAACGTTATTGAGGACACTTTCTCTCCATGAAGGACACGTTCCCATATTTTCGTGTTGTGTTTTTCTTTGTTACTGGACCCAAGACACCTGATTCAAACGATTTGCAAAGATTTCTACCGCATGGGGAATTTACACCAGTATGCTGAAATCACGTATAAGTTGGTTTCAGTTAAAAGACATTCTGCTAGTGAGCCGCCATCTGACAACAATTACACTCTAACAATTACGCTCTAACAATTAAGCTCCAACAACAATAAAACGTCTACTTGGAGGCGACACACTAGCGTGTGTCTAGATTTCGCTTATGAGCAGATTTAATGATGATGAGGGATCATGATCAAACAAACGAAACGTCAACAATCAACAAGCGGGCTCATTCTTGCCACTGTAGCAAAGAAAAAGGGCGAGCGGCCGACAGTGAAGCAGATATGTGCTCTAACAATTACAAACAAACACTATTGCTTGAATAATGCTGACTATTAGAGCCGAGTTGAATCAGCGGGAATCAGCTAGACCGGCGTATGTTACGCCGGGACACAACTAGTTATATTTATCATATCAAAAACCAAAACTGGTAAAAGGGGTCGCCAAGTTCCGAATGGTTCGGCCCTTCAAAGGAGTGATATCAACACACCAAAACATTCGCCAAGTTAATCGCACCGCTTAATAGTTCGAAGGTTAAATGAAACTAGAACATTGCTACTTTTGGTAGCAATGTTCAAGTTTTCCTTTAACGTCCCAAGTATTATTCGGTGCGATTAAGTTGGCGAATGTTTTGGTGTGTTGATATCATTCCTTTGAAGGGCCGAACCATTCGGAACTTGGCGGCCCATTTTACCAGTTTTGGTTTTTGATATGATATCACTCCTTTTTTTAAAATTGTGTATTGGCTCAACTCCACTACTGTGCAGATGTGTACTAAAGTGCCACGTCAACAAGAAATTGGTTTTCAACAATTTGCTACTACCTTTTGTCTATAGGCCGAACCATTCTCAACTTAGTCACCTCTTTATGGGTTTTTGGTTTGGTTTTAATTTTGTTGTAATTTGTATTACAATGTTTAATTAGTTTTGGTGTGTTGATATCACTCCTTTGAAGGGCGGAACCACTCTCAACTTAGTGGCCTCTTTACCAGTTTTTGGCTTTGTTTATTTTGCTTTGTTTTTACAGTTGGTTTATTTTTCGTGAATTGGACGTGAATACAATTTCTTTGCAACGTTGTTTACATTTATCGTGATGCACTAATGTGTGTCTAGGCACGTACGTCAGTATGCACGTTCTCATTGTCCGAACTTTGGCCGTCCAATGAGAGACGATGCCGACAATACTAACAATGGTTATAACAATATTTTCGTACTTACGCGCCATCCCTGTTACGCCCCCAGGCTCCAAACCATAAAGGTATGCAGTTCGTATTGTACTGCACCCATTCGTCCAATTTCATAGCTGGAAGCCTCCCCGTTATCTCGGTATCGATGAATAATCGCCCTATGGAAATTAACATGGGGATGAGCGGACTATAATTAGCTAGCTAGTAGCTAGTTACACATTTGCAACGTTATTGAGGGTCAGATTTTGCATTGAAAGCAGCTTAGCTGGCATTCCTACATGAGTTAATTTTTGTCAGGTGGGTCATTGCTCTCAATTTCAACACAATTTAAGCTTTTGTACCGCATTATTATTTTTCCCCAAGTACCTGAAATGTGCCCAACTATGCTTCAAGATATAAGACACTGATGCTATGGCGCCGCGCTACAGTGGTTTACAACCTCGACAACTGATCTGATGTGATGTTTGTTGTGATGATTGTTGTCTAACTTGGCGCGACACACTAGCGTGTGTCTAGATTGAGCTTACAAGCCTGGACGCTACACGCTCACTCTAACATACTTAGCATCTAACTTAGCCTCATCTAACTCTACCAATAAAGCAATTGGAACTCTACCCCGTACAGACCACAACAAAGCGCAAGATGCCTCCAAAAACACTCAACCTACACTCGCGCAACCAAGGAAGAGGCCCTGGCAGGCACCACTGTTACGTCACCGAACAAACCAACAGCTGCAGGGTTTACTGGAGCGTACCTCCTCTATGAAGACACTCCAATGTGATCTTAGACCGCACATCACGCGAAAACCACATGGACTATCCAAACCAAACTTTGCATGCAGTACCACGGGAATTCGGATAAGGTTTATCAAAAGAAAAATCCGGAATCGGAAATGGGGTTGAGGAACCATCAGGGTGACAAAATGGACCAATAGCAAGAGCCAGAATCAAAACAACAACGAGATGCGAAGCCGTTTCTAATTGTTAAGGCATCCGATTGTTAAAAGATTGATTGTTGGTGTTAAACAGGCGGCGTTATGCCACGGCCTCACATATTGTGTCTGTTAACTGTAAGCAACGAAAAGCATTATTTTGCCCTCCGGCACTGTTTGTCAACTTTGAGCGATTTCTGTGGCACTGGATATCGCTTTGGATCTCGCTCTCCCTGCCTTTGTTATCTACACTGACTCAGAGTCAGCAATTGAGACTGTCCGGCGAGCTGTGGCTGCTCTTGACCTACGAGACCCGGTTGTGTACTGTACTCCATATGTAGAAGTTGTAGGCAGCGCAACATCGTAGCCAGGTTTTTTTTGCGTTGGGTTCGTGGCCATGCAGGCTTGCATGGGAATGTTCTAGCGGATAGCCTGGCGAAGGCGGGAGCTGTTGATAGTGATGTAGGCTCGCTCTGTGTTCACTTGTCTGTCCGGTCAGTGCTCAGTGGCTGGTGCATGGACCTGTGGACCACTGAGTGGCACGCGTCAACAGCGGGAAACGATCTCTTCTGCATTCATCCTGTTTGCAGTCGTTCAACAGTCCTTGATAGATTCCTTGATAGATGTTGACTGCTAGGGCTCTCTAGCGTTTGCGCACTGGGCACTCCCTTCTCGAGGCTCATCGTCATCGCATGGGCTGGTCAGACTCTCCCTTGTGTCTGGTGGATCTCACACCGGAGCATTTTCTGCTCCACTGTACGGTCTTCCGTGTTCAGTGGGTGGGTCTAGCTCGATACTTCCGTGCCGGTTTATCCGTGGATGGTCTTCTGTTCCTGAATGCTGGTCACACGTCTACAGGCAGGCTGCCGGCTGTAGCACGTTTCGTTCGGGATACTGGGGTTCGTTTGTAGTATGGGTCTCGCGCTGTCACCTATTCACCTTCTTTCCTTTCCCTCGCCTTGCACCAAGCCCAGGGTCTCTTGTGTTCTGGTGGTTCCTTAATTGTGTTCTTCCCGGTGTGCTTCTCTATGTTCAATAGTTTTCTCTGTGTCCTATTTTCTCTGTACTTATTATGTATTTAGTCGCAGAATGCGTGGTCCAGGACCAATTTTCTGCGTAATAAACCAATCAATCATTATTTTGTAAGGATGGCCCGATCCCGATTATAGATTAAGAGTGCCTCACGTCATTCCTTACCGACATTGCAGTACCGCTACAAATCGGGATCGGTATATAAAATCCAGATAGATCGGTAATAAACCTAATTGAAGATATTTTCACTTTTCGTCACCGATTTTAACGTTTCGCTCCATTTTGTCGACAGTGGAACTGATGACGCTCTAGTGTATAATATGAACTAAACAATATTAGTAGACTATTTACAACAATCACTTCTAATAATAAGGGGGTTCGATGAGTGTAAACGGATGATTGTTGACAAAAAACTGAAAACGTTACTTTTTATAGACAAACTATCCTTCAGATAATTCAAACCGCTGGCTAAAGGTTCTGTCGTTGTGGACCATTAAAATTAAAGGATGAGTGAAACTGGGTTAAATGTTGAAACCGCTATTTACTTTCTGCCTCCCCCCAAACAAAAATGACAAAGCCGGTGTGCTAATGGTTTGGACTTTGTAATATTCATGTGTTTGTGTGTGGTGTCCGGATCAAGATTCAAGATTCAACCATTCAGCGTTTCATAGCCAGTGTGGGCAAAAATACACAGAGGGGACACACGCGTTCCGTGACAAACACATGAGAGACCAAACCTTTACAAACGGTGCACCAAACACCACCCGTGTGTAGCTTAATATGAAGACGTACTTAGCATAAAGATGAGATTATCGCATTTCATTACGCTTGATTATTGATTAAGGTTATTTTGTAACAGCAAACAAAATAAGCCCAAATTAGTAATCAAAATCGTGATAAACTCTTTTTTTATATGTGAAGTATGTCACCAAGCCTAACTGGCTTGAAACATGTTAACACTCCAACAGCAATAAGTTTTATTAAGGGTGAAGTTGAATAATTTAGATTTTTGTCTTTAAATTTTTATGCGTTACACTCTGAGCACTTTTTGACCTTAGGTCGACTTAACGGAAGAGCTGGAAAAACTACAGGATGAGATGTTTGCAAAAGAAATGGTTCAGGTTCAACCTGTCAACAGGCTTCCGGCTTCCAACAATCGTCCAGTCATCGGCAGTCATCATGCTGTCGACAGTCGTCCAGATGTCGACAGTCATCCAGATGTTGACAATCTTCCAAATCCCCCAGACGCAGAACCTGAAAGTTGTGGTGAGTGTTATGTTAATTTAGTCTTGTGTACAATTTTTGTTTGACCCGAACACAAGACAATAATAATAATAATAATAATAGTTAATGGATGCGGTTTAAAATTATTTCCAGAAGAAGAAACAGTTCAAATTCCACCGGACTACAGTGTTCCAGCTTTTGACAATCGTCCAGCTGTCGGTAATCATCAAACTGTCGACAGTCCTCATGCTGTCCACAGTCGTCCAGATGTGGGCAGTCGTCTAGCTGGTTACAATATTCCAAATTCGCCAGTCTCAGAACCTGACAAATCTGGTGAGTATTATGTCAATTTAGTCTTATGTGCAATTTTTGTTAGACCCGAAAACAAGACCACAATAATAATGGATAATGGATGTGGTTTAAAATTATTTCCATCAATCGTGCAGCTTTCTTTGGTGTATGTTAAAAATGCTGAAAACTACCAATTTTTGAGGCCAAATTGAAATTGTGAACTCTCACGGACGTATTTTTTCTAAAACAAAACCCACAAGGGTGATAAAACCCGCCAAGTTTCAGCCAATCAAAGTAGTGATAGCAGAACAAAATGGCTGCCACCAAGTTGCTACTTTTGTTGCCAAACTAATCCCACCGAATATTAGATCAAAGGTTAAATGACAAATCTGACTGTTGCTACAACCCGCAGCAATGGCCAAATTTTTCATTTAACGTCTGAAGTAATAGTCGGTGGAATTAGCTTGGCAACTAATGTAGCAACTTGGTGGCCGCCATATTTGTTCCGATATTACTGCTCTGATTGGCTGAAACTTGGCGGGTTCTTTCACCCTTGTGGTTTTTTTTTTCAGATATCAGATATCACTTATTTTGTAGGGTTTTTTTTGGTGGCATCGTATTTTTGACAGTGCTCAGTTATCCATCATCTGGCCAAGTTTGGTCGAAAAACATTGAATAGGAACGGAGATATTTTTTTTAAAATTTTGCTGGATGAGGACTTCCAAAACAAAAATAACAAAAACGTCAAGTGTGCCGTAAAAAAGGGAGTTATATGATTGAAGTTTCACTTTACTTGTTAAAATGTACACGGATAAAATTTGGATGATTTTAATTGAAATAAACAAATAAAATTGATAAAACTGTGTCTGTTTTTAAGTGCTGTTGTGCTTTACGTTTTAAATATATGATAGGTAAAGCACAACAGCACTTAAACAGATGCAATTTTCTCAATTGTACATTTGTTTACTTCAATTAAAAATCATCCAAATTTTATCTGTGTACATTTTAACAAGTAAAGTGAAACTTCAATCATATAACCCCCTTTTTTACGGCACACTTGACGTTTTTTGTTAGTATACCGTGTACCTTTTGTACGGATATGGCGTCGTGCTACAAAGGTTTGTGCATGCATTGTTGCTGGCCACGTTGAACAATTAAACACAGCTCTGAAAGCCTGCCTTTCGAGGCTGAAACACGGATTCTTTCACGAATATTTATTGGGAGCCGTGGCCCATAGCCGTACGCCCCATCTACTACTATACAGCCACTTCACCTCACCTACAACCACTGCTACAACTCCAATTACAACTACAACTCCAATTACTACTACAACTACACATCTTCACAACCGTCCGCCGCCGCTGCTGCACACACTTCCCTGCTGTCTCCATACCGCCATTGTTTCAGCATTACCACAGCACAAACACCAGCTGGAAATGGCCCACCTTCTCTTTCCCATCAAGGGAAAGTTCCGGTAAGCCACATTAGGTAGCACTCACAACTCGATTCTGCACTGCAATTCACCACTCCACTAGCACATCCCTGGCTGACCAAGCGCCACCCACCGTAATCCACTCGCAGACACCACACAACACTTCACTACTTGCCTCGCAACCTTCTCATTGTACGACACTTTATAGCACCACACTTTATAGCCACGTCACACTTTCAGAACTACATCACTGATTTCGAAGGGAAGCGGCTCGCCTTCTCTTCCCCATCTAGGGAAAGTTCCAGCAAGCCTTCACTTACTCCACTCCCTGATTGTCTTATCGGCTTTTTTGCTACACACGACGCTTGTTCTTCTCGGGCAAGGCTAGGAAGATGGAGCTAGGGCAGAAGGAGGAGAAGGGGGACGCTAACCTTGGACTCATGGCAGAAAGCTGCAATCACGCGCAACTTCGACATCGGCCTACTGCCTCTCACATGCGACAGTAGTCCTTGAACCATACCTAACTCCTGTATCCACACAGCTAGTGCCTGTCGTTTACGAACATGCTTCCGACAGAACAAAAGCACATGTTCCGGTGTTTCATCTACGAGACACACACAGCGTCTTTCCAGCCATACCGAAATTGATGCGCTCATAGCTGGGTATGTCCGACTCTCAGCCTAGAAACCGCCTTCGCATCTTGAAAGAATAACTTGTCCAGAACGGACCTCGTTGCACGAGTCGGGTGCAAAGCATGGAATGGTCTGGCAACATCAGAAGCATCCCAGTCCCTCTGCCACAACTTTAACGACCACTGTTTAACCATGGCTCGATGCATCTGAATCGAAAGTACAGGAGTAATGATCGTACACTCTCCGGCCATGGCTTCCTGCGCCAGCCCGTCCGCTGCTACATTCCCCGGGATCCCACTGTGGCCCTTTACCCACTTGAATTCAATCCTACTAATCCTTGACGCCATCCAGAATTTCCACAGTATAGTGTAGACCAGGGGATCGCTCACATCTAAATTTTCGCATGCCCTCGGCATGAGTCAGTGACTAGCTAAGGAATCTATACACAGCGTGAATGAGGGTAACTCTATGTCAACCGCCACGTCCAAAGTAACAGAGAGAGCTAGCAGCTCACATTACATGCTTGACGTGACTGCTCGCACGCGTCGCATCACAGAGACTTTCAGTGATGGTATCACGATGCCTACTGCTCCTGTTTGGGTGTCAAAGCAAAACGAGGCATCACAGTAAATTGCACAGTCTGTGCTGTTCGGTGCAAAGATCTGCACCAGATCTGGGCACCAGATCCACGGACTAAGTGCCCGTGCTCTGGCTACTGGGAGCTCGCAGTCAGCAACTTGCCGCAACAAAGTGCCCCCAGCCCCCGCTTCACCCAGAATACTTCTCGCTTTCTCATTTAATTCTCCATAATCCTCCAAGATTCTACCTACTGGGTCATGCTGCCCTCGACTCAGATTACGCATGCAAAACGCCACTAAGAGTTCTTTGGCTCTGCACTCAACCGGTGGTTCATTGCATTCTACCCACAGTGTGTGAACCGTGGTAGAGGCAATGCAGCCAGAAACAGTACGCAAACAGGAATTCACCACCACCTGCAGTGACTGCAGATGCTTTTTGGAGCAAGCCAGGAACAGTAGGTGGTAATCCATGATCGAACACAAAACGGTCCTGTATACAGCTAGAAACGCTCTCCTCGTGACACTTCCGACCACACTCAGTGCACGCAGCACTGCCATCCGCGCTTGCAATTTCTCCTTCACTCTGCTGACGTCGAGCGACCAGTTCAACGCCGCATCAGGTACAACCCTCAGGTACTTGACATGGGACTTAGGGCAAATCACCTGATCCTCAACACGCAGCCGCACTTGTTCCAACGCAACCATTGTGTATCGTGTAAACGCAACTACTTCCGTTAAGAAGATTAAGAGTACTATTAAGAGTACTCTGTGCCAGTTGTGCCATCAGATCCAACCTATCACCCACAAACCAGATAGCTACATCGTCTGCGTAACAGGCAATGTTGGCTGTGGCAGAGATCTTCACTAGAACGTCATTAATGGCAATAGCAAAATGTGGGGCTCAAACAGCTTCCTTGGGGGAGTCCCCTGTCGGTAGTCTCGACTGTAGACCTGCTCCCATTCACCCTCGTTGCAAAAGCCCTCATGCCCAAAAGAGTAACAATGGTATCCACATCCCCTACACTAACTCCCATATTCAGCAACGAGGCCTTGACCCACGCAATGGACACAGTATCATAGGCGGCCTTGATGTCCAGAAAGACAGCCAAGACCACCTTGCCTTGTGTCCATGCCTCACGGATACTGGAGAGCAAGAACAGAACTGCATCTTGCGCACTACGCCCTGGGCGGTACCCAAACTGCACTCCAGCCAAGCACTCGTAATATTCAACGTGCCAACTTAGTCGCTGTATCACCATGCGCTCATACACCTTCCGATGCAGGACAGCAACGCAATCGGCCGGTAGTTCACAATGTGAACAACCAGGCTGGAGGAATGGACGACCCTTCAAGCAGCTGCTGGAACAGGGCGAGCAGCGATCGCTGCTTTTCCTCAGATATTCGCTGCAAAGTATCGTAGCTAACGCCCTTCAACAATGAGCTTTTTAGCAAAGACATATCACGTGCACGAAGACTGGATCTGGAGTTTGCTGGGTGGCATTGTTCCCAAATTACAATGGTTAAAAAATGTAAAACAATCAAAATGATCGTTCAGGGACCCGTAAATCCGGAATGAATAGACCAATCGAAAAAGTGGTCTCTCTGAGGATGAAGCCCAGGGAAATTAATGAATAGACCAATCGAAAAAGTGGTCTCTCTGAGGATGAAGCACAGGGAAATTTCTGGCTAAGATCATGTTTCAAGATTTTAGGTAGGTGCAGTAGTTTTTTTTCTGAAACTGTGTCGCACAAGAAGAACAACAAGTGAACAGTTTTCAAATTTACGTATGGCTCCCTACTTTTACTCTTGCACGGAATTGCATAAAAATTGGTATAAAGTTGGGAAAAGTTGCTATCTATACTATCTGACCAAGGTCGAAATATATTGAATAGACACGCAGAAATTAATAGTTTTAGTTTTGCTGGAAAGAGGACTTCAATCATATATACTATACACGGCTATGATAAATAAAAGCGTTTGGTGATTTGCATTCAATTATCAACAAAAAGTAGCGCGTCCATTTGATCAACAATGTTCGTGTTGTCGATTATTTATGGCAGCCAGTTTGCATTGTTATTCGCTAACTAATAAAGAGTGATAGTAAGAGAGAGAGAGAGTGATAGTGAGAGTAAGTAGTTTTAAGTTAGCTGTAGAGAGGGCGCATAGCAGAAAGGCTGAGCTCGACTTAAGTGTAATAAATAAATAAATAAATAAATAAATAAATAAATAAAGAGTGATAATTATTTGATCACACGTGGAGTTTTCTCAAAATACAAAATAATAGCATTACAAATGCTGCAGTCTTTTTTTAGTTAATGCCTCCCCAAGCGTCAAACCATAAAAGACACCTATTGGAGTTGAATGGGTTTGAATACCAAATTTCATTCGCATTTGTCGCATAAATTAGTTTATATGGGGGGGAAGTAGTCAGTATATAGTAGTCAGCTGAAATCAACGATCTTCACGCCCTTTTATCATGCACTTGATTCAAATAGAACTATTGCTTGTCAGGGCACAAAGACTGGCCATTTTGAACAAGTTTCAAGCTGTTTCACCGGATAGGTATTTACCCTCACCATCGTAAAACAAGTTCAGATCTGGTTTCTATTCAAGTACCAAAACTAGTGGCCGCCATGCATGAACAATGTCTTTATTACAATGAAGTCGGACAATTGAACTTGGCGGGTGGACCACTAGCGTGGTCCTTGATATTGCTCATTGCATCATGTTGTTGAACTAGACTAAAGCCCGCTATTCGAACTAGTTTGGGTTGAGGGCGGTCGATCACATTGTTGGTTGAATATCTAGACACACACTAGCGTGTCACCACCAAGTAGCAGTAGATCATTCCATTGTAGACATCCTATTGTTAAAAGATTGATTGTTAATGATGAAAACGCGGGTAAGGCAGGAGTGGTTAACGCTCGTTAAACCCTTTGAACCCTTTGGCGGCTCACTAGCACACATGCGTCTGTTAACTGTAAGCAACTAAAAGCATATTTTGGCATGTTGAGGATAAATCCCAATGCGACAGAAACCTTTCAAATTGTGGAAAATATAACGGGAAGATGCAGACATAAAGAAAAAATAAAAGTTAAAGGATGAGTGTCCACCATTCATAGAGAGAAAGATGCGTCAATAACGTTGTTTTTTATGTTACTGTCTAGCTAGCTAGCTAGCTAATAACTTTTTTTCCCATGTTAAATCCCATAGACTTATTGCTCATGGCTAGCGCAAAATTGAGAAGGCCTACGTAGCTGAACTTTAACACACGGATGCATGGTGATCTGAACATGGTCGTTTGTTGGTTTGGGGGTTGTAGGGGTCAGGACAAATGCGTGGGAGGGTTTTGAAATTCGCCTCCAGGGAGTTTAAATTTTGTGTCTTTTCCAAGTTACAACCAAAGATTTTAAGAAACAATGGCTTGAACAATCAATACTGGTCCTTAGATTTATTATAAAAGCCTGAACGAACTAAAAGCTGAACTGTAACAAGGGAAAAAATAAGCAAACATTTACGTTGTCGTGGTTTGCGTAAGAATAAAGGGATGCACGTTAGATGATGGTTACGGAATAATACGAGACATCCATGACCAAGCGGGGTTGCCCAAAACATAAAATGCTTCGCGTTCTGCTGTTTTCAATTTTGCTGATGTAATGGCAAATTATTTATAAGCATAAAATTCCTCAAAAAACAGTTGGAATAAACAAAACAACTAAAGGGCATGCACTCATTGAGTGAGCGAAGCGAACGAAATCAGCGATTGTTAGCCAGTGTCTGCAAAAGAAGAAACCTAAGCATGTGAAGAATGGTCGTACAATAAAAAGAGCCGTGTTAATTTGGTTACTCCAGCGGCTAATTGGCAATGGTAAATTTGAAAATTATCAATGTGAAAATTTATAGATATAAAGTTCTTCCCGAAAAAAAGGTACAGATGAAGATAAGACGGTGTAACCTTTTGTACGTTCACAGTCCTATGAAAGTTGTGATATCCACCCAAAACCAAAACTGGTGTAAAAAGCCGCTAAGTTCCCAAAAAGGTTGTGATATCATTCAACCAGGGAAAGGCCGCCAAGGTTAATCCTATTAGCCAAGTTTATTGCACCAAATAGTACTTTGGACATTAAGTAAAAACATGAAGATTGCTACAGCGAGTAGCAATCTTCTGTTTTCATTTAACTTTCGAACTATTAGTCGGTGCGATCAACTTGGCTAATAGGATTAACCTTGGCGGCCTTCACTACCTTTAAAGGGCGATCCTTTTTGGAAACTTGACGGCTTTTTATACCAGTTTTGGTTTTGGGTAAATTTAATTTACAGCAAAACCAAGGACTAAACACTCTGATCACAAGAGGAGGTTTTGCTGATCATTCTACTGCCACCACATTCTACCCAGGCTCTTCCGACTGTTGCTAAGTAAACGCAAGCTATGGAGAGCAGCCATCCCAGCAAAGTAATTAACCATGATGCACAGCTACCAGTTTCTTAAGGAGCCAATTCAATAATGATACGATCTAGAACTGGCAATTCATTACTGATTCTCGTGAAAATGCTCTGTAGTGGTGTAACTACTCAGGGAATGGACGAGAGGTTTCAAGTTCAAGAACTCAATTTCAATTCATTTCTTACTGCACAGCTAGGGGACTGTACACAGAGTATCGCATATTAGGCACTGGTCCAGGTTGCAACTTGTACCAGCCCTATAATCTCAGAAAGACAACCTTTTGAGTTGCATCTCCAACACCAACTGGCCTTTCAGTGGTTCTCCAGCGTTCTTTTATATTCTGGAGAACACTGAAGGTTGCCTGAGGCTTTACGTCACGTGACGGGCTAACAGGTGCGAAATGGTCCCAACTGGTTGAGCAGTGGGGCTGGCTTGCTGCCTGGCTGGTGTTGATGGCCGGCCAAGTTCTGCTGTTGGGCAGAAGTTCGCAGGGCGCACAAGAAGCTTATGTAACGGCAAGGCGCACTGTGAGTGTTGGCTCTTGTTGTGTCCTGCTAGACGCAAATAGCCGGTTACATGTCCCCCTCCCTAAGTGTTTGTTTAGGCAAAGGAAGACCTACCTCATGATACCTAGTGTCTCCTAGAATGCAATAAGGTTTTTAAAACATCAAAATTGATGCATTTATTTCACAAAATGCGATATCACTGTCACTAGATGGCGCCCATCTAGTGACTCAAAATGTGCATTTCAAAACGGTCGACATATAGAAAAAAAGCTCGTGATGTCGTTAGGCTTAACTTTACCTCTTGCTTCCTGGTGCACGTGGGCGCAACAACTTTACACTCAATAGTTAAGGAGGCACGTGACTTGTTTGTTGTGTAAAACGAAATTTATTTGTGTGTGCCTTCGTCTCTTGAAAGTAAGGGCTAGACAGAACTAGATAGCTTTAATGCGTATTTGAGTAGTTTTCTGTTTGGTGACTTTACCTTAACGTAATATTTCAAGAACGTAATTTTTTTAACGCTTTCAAAGATTGAAAACCTTTAATTATTTTACCAACAACATGTGTTTTTATTATATGCTAGGTTTTGTTATACCACATACTTTTACCTAATGGGGCAGATATGAATTTGTTGGGTTACTGTTATTTAGGCTTTTAGGTTGGGAAAAAATGTATTTTTTTTTAATGGTTTACTCGACAATTAGTTGGTTTATTTTTAATTCCAGACACGCAACCCGGGAAGAGGACGACACTAGAGAAATTGAAAAGTGCGCTTCGCGACCCAGGTAAATACCTTTAAATGTCCTGATCTGAACTTCTTCAATTTGAAAAAGGAAGGTCTTCATTAATTGGCTCATAAAAAAAAACGTCCAGTCCTGCATTCGACAATTGGTCCAATTTTTTTTTTTGCTACTTATTTGTATTTTTGCAAACTGTCATATTTGCTATTGGTCCAATATTATTCGTCACTACGTTTTTGTGTGTTTTTGTAAAATAATAAAGACAAAAATCAACTCTTGGTGTTTCGTCATCGGTGAATTTGCAGTCATGAATCTCTGATCTTTTCCAGATCAAAAACATTATACAGGGTGAGGCAACTAAAGTGTTAGGAGCCGATATCCTGTGAATGGCTAATGAGAGAATAATGATGATAGAAATACTGGGTGTGATGGGGGACGTTTACACGAGAAAAAAAGGAATGACCTTTTCCTTGACCTTGAAATATCGATATTGATAATTCAAGGTCATCCTCGTGCTATCTTCCAAACGAGATAAGATACCGTTTGGCAAAAAAAGTAAAGTAGAAAGTTGTACGCAAGGAGACAATATGACCAACAAAAAAGAAAAACGGATTCAAAAACGGATAATAAATAAAATAGTTACGAATTACGATGATGTTTAAAAGCTAACTCTGAACATGCTGGCTCCACTGTACTGAGAGTGGAGCAACTTCTCGGCAGTTGGCTTCACTACAGTGCAGCCAGCATGTTTAGAATTAGCTTTTAAACATCATCGTAACTATTTTATTTATTTATCCGTTTTTGAATCTGTTTTTTGTTGTTGGTCATATTGTCTCCTTGCGTCCAACTTTCTAATTTACTTATTTGCCGTATCGTATCTCGTTTGGAAGATACGACGAGGATGACCTTGAAATATCAATTCAAGGTCATTCCTTTTTTCTCGTGTAAACTTCCCCATCACTGCATTTCTCATCATTATTATTCTCTCATTAGCCATTCACAGGATGTCGGCTCGTAACACTTTAGTTGGCCTGTATACACAAGGTTCGTACAAGGTGCTTGAAGTCCTTTAAGTGCTTGAATGTGTTAAAAAATTCAAGGTCTTGAATTCCTTGAAACTGTTAACTAGGTCCTTAAAAGTCCATAACTTTTATTTTTTATCGAAATGTAAAATAATGACCTTGCTTTGAGCATGATAAAAGCAAACTTGCCATTTGTTTTAAATAACTTGCATGTTTGTCTTAAAATGTTGAGCCCGTCTTTAAACTTGTTTCTCCAGGCGTTTTTATCGGTTATTATCGAGGCTACTGAAGCGATTTTAGTAAAAAAAAAAAGTTGTAAAAAAAACCGGAAAATAAAAACGTACCGTCGCTAGTGAAACTCCGTACCCTGCCTGGTGAAATTCGAGCTAAGGCAACTGAATCTAAACTACAACAACTGTAACAACACACGAAATTTTTTTTCTTCAGGCTTACTTTACCGTTGATTTTTTCCCTCTGTTTTTTTTCCTCTGCGTTTTTTTCATCATTTGTACGAAAAAAATCGGAACAGTGTTTAGTGAGATGTTGGTGGCAAGTTTGTTTATCAATTAAGTCCTTGGAAAAAATTAATTAGTCTTGGAAAACGCCTTGAAAAATACAGGGTGGTCCATAAAAAACGCAACAGCAACATTTTTTTAAGTCCCACTTTTTTTTAGCATCCTCCAGAACCGTAAAGGACCAGATTATGTCTAATAAATAAATTGGGTAGTTTTGAAAGTCGACATACTCGAATCAAGGAATGCCGCGGTCCTTATGTAAGCCTCAGCATGAACTTCCATGTTAAACGTCAAACTTTGAACTCCTATAGTCTCGCCCAGAATTGACATAGACCAACGAAATTCGGTATTTGGGGTCGTGTCGTAACTATTTCACCACATTACAAATTTTAATGACAACAATCAAACCGTTCGGCGTCCACAGCATGACCATTTCTTGTTGTTGTTGTTGTTGTTGATGTTGTTGTTGTTGTTGTTGTTGGGACTCTTTGCCCTCACCTGGAGACCGAACCACTGAACCGATTTTCAAGTTCTATAGCTTAAAACGTAGGTCTGGACAAGGCCTAGGGCCTTTCGCAGGCTATTTTAACGTAACTACAATATTCTTGACAC